>WNWK01007272.1:0-95859 GCA_009830355.1 Cherax destructor | reverse complement strand
AGGATGGGTGTGGGAGTGTCTGGGAGAGTACAGGATGGGGTGGCACTGCTCTGGGAGAGTACAGGAGGGGTGTGGGAGGACTCTGGGAGATACAGGATGGGTGTGGGCTGCTCTGGGAGAGTACAGGATGGGTGTGGGACTGCTCTGGGAAGGTACAGGATGGGTGTGGGAGTGCTCTGGGAGGGTAAGGATGGGTGTGGGAGTGCTCTGGGAGAGTACAGGATGGGTGTGGGACTGCTCTGGAGAGACAGGATGGGTGTGGGAGTCTTATGGGTAAGTGTTCTTGGAGGACAGGATGATGTAAAATGCTTCTGGGTACAGGATGGTGGGATGCTCGGGGAGATAAGATGTATTTGGGGACATGTATTTCTTGGGGTAAAGGGTTTTGGGAAAGTACTTTTGGGTACAGTACTTTTTGGTGTACATGTACTTTTGGTGACATGTACTTTTTGGGGTTAATGTATTTCTTGGGACATGTACTTCTTGGGTCATTACTTTTTGGTGTACATGTATTTTTTGGTGTACATGTATTTCTTGTGTACATGTACTTCTTGGGTGTACATGTACTTCTTGGTTACATGTATTCTTGGTGTACATGTACTTTTTGGTGTACATGTACTTTTTTGGGATTTTAAAAAACAGGGGGAAAAAACCCTTTTGGTGTTTACTTTTGGGGGGAAAAGTCCTTCCCCTGAAAAAATCCCCAGAAAACCTTCCCTTGGGGGGTTTGGTTAATTACTTCTTGTACATTATTTTTAGGTAATGTCTTTGTTAATTATTTCTTGGTGTACATTTTTTTTCGGCTTTGGTTTTTTGTCATTCAGAGTTACTTTAAATCCTTGGTGTACATGTACTGCTTATGTACATCTACTCCTTGGTGTATGTACTCTTCAGTGTGCATGGTCGTATGTATGTTCTTGATGCGTGTCTTTAGAATACGTGTACGCCTTGGCGTAAGTATATTTGGTGTCCGTGTACTATTTTGTGCCCGTGTACTCTTCGTGTTCTTCTTTGCATGTTTACTCTGGTGTACGTGTACTCTTGTGTGCGTGTTGTATTGTGTACGTGTACTCTTGGGTGCGTGTTCTATTGTGTACGTGTAGTCTTGTGCGTGTTCTATTGTGTACGTGTAGTCTTGTGCGTGTTCTATTGTGTACGTGTACTCTTGTGTGCGTGTTCTATTGTGTACGTGTTCTCTTGTGTGCGTGTTCTATTGTGTACGTGTACTCGTGTGTACGTGTAGTCTCTAGTGTGCGTGTACTTTGGTTTGTGTACACTGGTATATATATTTACATATACTTGTACTTTGATATACTACATGCACTCTGGTGTTGATGTACTCTGGTGCTAGTGTTCTTCAGTATTGATGTACTCTGTTGTACTTCGGTTTGTGTACTCTCAGGTGTTGGTGAACTCTGGTGTTGATGTACTCTGGTGTTGATGTACTCTGGTGTTGGTGTACTCTGGTGTTGGTATACTCGGGTCAGAGAGAGAGAGAGGGGTATCTTCAGTTATAAGAAGACTGGGTGGTATCTGGCCGTCATTCACTGAGGATGACTGTCCCAGTAGCATAGCGTCCACCCAGTACACGGGGCAGGAGTCCAAACAGAGGTATGCAGTAGTGATTTACTGCAAAATGAATACAAGAGAAAGTGTGATCTTGGTGGCAACCATGTCCACCTCCCCCGCTGCCTGGATCGTTACTGGCTCTTCCTCGCGCCGCTCTTACCCACCCCTCCAACCGGCTACTGTTTTATCGACATTCATATCAGTTGATTTTGATTGCTAAATGCGGGGATTACTGGTTTGAAAAATTGATGCGAGTTGATCCGCAGCGGTGATTGGGGAAGGAGGAGGAGATAGAAGGGCGGGCGGTATGCGGGTGGTATGTGAAAATCAGCAAGGTGGAGTGAGTGTGTGCGGGGAGGGGGAGGTGCGGCTGGAAAAGCTACAGGCTAGGGAGTAGTATGGTAGCCAGTGTGGAGGTGGGGGAGCACTGGTGAACTGTGCACCACCTCAAACTTCTCAATACAATATAAACACTCAGGTTAGGATTAATGTCAGGATGCAGCCACCTCCAAGAAAGGTAAGTCTAGGCCTGGAGGCTCTCTCAGTCCTCGTCCGCTCTCCTTTCTCGGGTTATGACTCTCAATTATTCTTTTTTTCTGGTTGGGCGAAGATGAATGAGCTGGAATTGTGTGGTTGAACATTAAAGCAACATCGTATGAAGCAACACACAGTAGCACTCATACAGGGAGCGTTTTGAGGCCTCCGCCACTCCTGGGGTTATGACTCAAAAATCTTTATTTTTGACGAGGCGAAGATGAAACCTAAAACTGTTGAAATTAATTCAAGAACAAAACTTCACATGAAGCGACATAACCCACGACGGCAGTGTGGGTGATGAACACCGTGGGTGTTGTGTGTGGGTGATGAGCACCGTGGGTGTTGTGTGTGGGTGATGAACACCGTGGGTGTTGTGTGGGGGTGATGAGCACCGTGGGTGTTGTGTGGGTGATGAGCACTGTGGGTGTTGTGTGTGGGTGATGAGCACCGTGAGTGTTGTGTGTGGGTGATGAGCACCGTGGGTGTTGTGGTGGTGATGACACGTGGGTGTTGTGTGGGTGATGATCACCGTGAGTGTTGTGTGTGGGTGATGAGCACCGTGGGTGTTGTGGTGGTGATGAACACCGTGGGTGTTGTGTGGGGGTGATGAACACCGTGGGTGTTGTGTGGGTGATGAACACCGTGGGTGTTGTGTGGGTGATGACACCGTGGGTGTTGTGTGTGGGTGATGAGCACCGTGGGTGTTGTGTGGGTGAACCGTGGTGTTGTGTGTGGTGATGAGCACCGTGGGTGTTGTGTGTGGGTGATGAACACCGTGGGTGTTGTGTGTGGGTGATGAGCACCGTGGGTGTTGTGTGTGGGTGATGAACACCGTGGGTGTTGTGTGGGGTGATGAGCACCGTGGGTGTTGTGTGGGGTGATGAGCACCGTGGGTGTTGTGTGGGGTGATGAGCACCGTGGGTGTTGTGTGGGGTGATGAGCACCGTGGGTGTTGTGTGTGGGTGATGAACACCGTGGGTGTTGTGTGGGGTGATGAGCACGGTGGGTGTTGTGTGGGGGTGATGAGCACCGTGGGTGTTGTGTGTGGGTGATGAACACCGTGGGTGTTGTGTGTGGGTGATGAGCACCGTGGGTGTTGTGTGGGTGATGAGCACCGTGGGTGTTGTGTGTGGGTGATGAACACCGTGGGTGTTGTGTGGGTGATGAGCACCGTGGGTGTTGTGTGTGGGTGATGAACACCGTGGGTGTTGTGTGTGGGTGATGAGCACCGTGGGTGTTGTGTGGGGGTGATGAGCACGGTGGGTGTTGTGTGGGGGTGATGAGCACCGTGGGTGTTGTGTGGGTGATGAGCACCGTGGGTGTTGTGTAGGGGTGATGAGCACCGTGGGTGTTGTGTGGGGTGATGAGCACCGTGGGTGTTGTGTGGGGTGATGAGCACCGTGGGTGTTGTGTGGGGTGATGAGCACCGTGGGTGTTGTGTGGGGGTGATGAGCACCGTGGGTGTTGTGTGGGGGTGATGAGCACGGTGGGTGTTGTGTGGGGGTGATGAGCACCGTGGGTGTTGTGTGGGGGTGATGAGCACCGTGGGCATCAGCCGAGATGTCTTTCCCAGCGTGAGGCAGATGTACACATCTTAGTTACGTAGGCGCGGGAAACGTATACCATAGCAGCCTGCAACACTACACTCAGTGTAGTGTTGCAGGCAGCTGCCCGTCAACACCCTGCATGATAAGTAACACACATGTGCAACAGTTCGGTATCTTTATTCTGAAAGGTTTCGCCTACACCGTAGGCTTCTTCAGTCGAGTACAGATGAGTTAGCAGTAGAGATGTGAAGACGATATAATCAGTCCAACACCCTGCATCTTAACCCATAGTGCCCATTGTTGTTGAGTAGGTGTTGTGTTGCAGGCAGCTGCACGTCAACACCCTGCATCTTGACCTACAGTGCCCATTGTTGTTGAGTAGGTGTTGTGTTGCAGGCAGCTGCACGTCAACACCCTGCATCTTGCAGTGTTACAGTCCAAGCTAAATTAATATGCTTTATTTCCGCTCAAGAATTATCTGCTACACTGGCTCTATAACCGTCACTAGTTCTTAATCGTTCATGATGTAGAACATAACTTTAGTGTGTCTTTGTCTAGCATTAGAAATACAAGAACCCTAATGGAAATAAGTCACTTTGACTTTTTGTGGGGTTATCCTAGGTAATTTACACTATGATCATTTTACTTATGTGTACATGTGCCTAAATAAACTTAGTATTAGGAGAGAAGTAAATGATAAATCTGAATGTTATAGGAATACTGTTAGAAGCCTAAGTAAATTTATAACCCACTACATGAACGTTGAAAAGTACGTTCTTGAGTAACTTGCAGTGTAAACTGACAGATGTTTACAATTTGGTTACAAGTACTTCTGGTAGGTTGGCAGCCACACAGATCTAACTAAATGCAAAATATGTGATCAGCCATATGGTCACTTTTTTTTAACATTTTGCTTAATTTTCCACTTATTGAGGAATGTAGAGATGATAACCTTTATGGCAAGTTATTTTATTAATGAAAATAAGAAAATATTTAGAAAATTTCCTAAATTTCCTTGCAGCAAAGTGAACTTTAGATATAAATCTACATGTACTGTAAACCCATTTATGGCCTAGTTCCTAGGCCTTTCGTGTATCCACATGCTTCTGCGCTATCCTCCACAGGATAGATATGGGCTGAACAATAAACTAGCCTCTTGGGCGGCAAACTCAAATCTTTGGCTCTAAGCTCTCACTCTGACTCTGTATCCTTCACTTTGGCTCTACAAATCACTCTGGCTCTACAAATCACTCTGGCTCTATAACCTCACCCTGGGTCTATAATCCTCACTCAGGCCCAATAACACTAAAATGAAGGGTTGCTACATGTTGGTGAAGTTCTCTTGATCCAAGAAATTATACCTCCAGTTCCTTGGATCAAGAATTACTATCTCCCATTTTCCTAAGCATTGTATGATCCCCCATCGGGTTTAGCGCTTTTTCCTAATTTACCCCTTCAAAAAGAGGTCTTAAAGGGATCTTGGTTCAAATAATTAGAGTTACTCTTCCCTTGGATCAAACCTGATTACCTCCCATTCCCCAGGCGATGAATGACTCATGCGGATTTAGCGCTTTCTCGTGAACATAATAATCCTTAAAATATATGTTAATTATCACCTGTTTGAAGTTGTCACGTGTAATTAATATTAATATTAATATTCGGTCTTTATTGTACCAGGAATGGGACAATTTGGTCTTAACCAGGAATGGGACAATTTGGTCTTTACTGTACCAGGAATAGGACAATTTAGTATTTACTGAACCAGGAATGGGACAATTTGGTCTTTATTGTACCAGGAATGGGACAATTTGGTCTATACCGTACAAGGAATGGGACAATTTAGTCTTGACCAGGAATGGGGCAATTTGGTCTTTACTGTGCCAAGAATGGTACAGTTTGGTCTTTACGAGGAATGGGACAGTTTTGTCTTTACTGTACCAGGAATGGGACAGTTTGGTCTTTACGAGGAGTAATAATTATAAAAATAATATTTATTTCTACAAGTACCTGTAAAATGTATACAGGCCTAGCTGACATCAATGACATACAGAAAGTCCCTGGTTATGCAGAGCATTTCGGGCAAATTAGGTAAATTTTGTCCCCAGGATGCGACCCACACCAGTCGACTAACACCCAGGTACCTATTTTACTGCTAGGTGAACAGGAACAGCAGGTGCCTTAGGAAAACACGTCTTAATGGGACAGTTTGGTCTTAGCTGTACCAGGAATGAGACAGTTTGGTCTTTACTGTACCAGGAGTGGGACAATTTGTTTTTTACTGTAACATGGATGGAACAGTTAAGTCTTTACCAGGAAGGAAACAGTTTGATCTTCAGTGTACCAGGAATCAGACAGTTTGGTCTTCAGTGTACCAGGAAGCAGGCAGTTTGGTCTTCAGTGTACCAGGAAGCAGACAGTTTGGTCTTTAGTGTACCAGGAAGCAGACAGTTTGGTCTTCAGTGTACCAGGAAGCAGGCAGTTTGGTCTTCAGTGTACCAGGAAGCAGGCAGTTTGGTCTTCAGTGTACCAGGAAGCAGGCAGTTTGGTCTTCAGTGTACCAGGAAGCAGACAGTTTGGTCTTCAGTGTACCAGGAAGCAGGCAGTTTGATCTTCAGTGTACCAGGAAGCAGGCAGTTTGGTCTTCAGTGTACCAGGAAGCAGGCAGTTTGGTCTTCAGTGTACCAGGAAGCAGACAGTTTGGTCTTCAGTGTACCAGGACGCAGACAGTTTGGTCTTCAGTGTACGACCCGGAACAAAAATAAATAATTCTGAGCTACACCGACACACTGCCCAGTTTCTTTCACTTATTTTCCATGAATAATATTGAATTCTTACTGTCGTAGGTGTGGTAGATGGCAGGGTGGTGGACTGGGTGGCAAGTTGGTGGGTGGCGGGATAGAAGAAATGCATGCTGCAGGATAGAAGGGAGGGGGTGGCAAAATAGAAGAGTGGAAGGGATGCTGGGTAGCAGGATAGAAGGATGATAGGAATGCTGGGTAGCAGGATAGAAGGGTGATAAAGATGCAGGATAGAAGGGTGGAGGATTGCTGGGTGGCAGGATAGAAGGGTGATAGGAATGCTGGGTGGCAGGATATAAATGTGGTAGGGAATGCTGGGTGGCAGGATAGAAGGGTGGTAGAAATTCTGGGTGACAGGATAGAAGGGTGGTAGGGTTGCTGGGTAGCAGGATAGAAGAGTGATAAAGATGCAGGATAGAAAGGTGGAGGGTTGCTGGATGGCAGGATAGAAGGGTGATAGGAATGCTTGGTGGCAGGATATAAATGTGGTAGGGATGCTGATGGCAGGATAGAAGGGTGGTAGAAATGCTGGGTGGCAGAATAGAAGGGTGATAGGAATGCTGGGTGGCAGGATAGAAGGGTGATAGGAATGCTGGGTGGCAGGATAGAACGGTGATAGGGATGCTGGATGGCCGGATAGTAGGGTGATAGGAATGCTGGCTTGAAGGATAGAAGGGTGATAGGAGTGCTGGCTGGCAGGATAGAAGGGTGATAAGGATGCTGGGTGGCAGAATAGAAGGATGGTAGAGATGGTGGATGGCAGGATAGAAGGATGGTAGAGATGGTGGATGGCAGGATAGAAGGGTGGTAGAGATGGTGGATGGCAGGATAGAAGGGTGATAAGGATGCTGGGTGGCAGAATAGAAGGATGGTAGAGATGGTGGATGGCAGGATAGAAGGATGGTAGAGATGGTGGATGGCAGGATAGAAGGGTGGTAGAGATGGTGGATGGCAGGAAATAAGGGTGGTAGAGATGGTGGGTGGCAGGAAATAAGGGTGGTAGAGATGGTGGGTGGCAGGATAGAAGGGTGGAAGTGGTAAGGTAGATGAGAGAGAGAGAGAGAGTGAACTCTTTCCCTTTAATAAACACAAAACATTAAAAAGTCGAGGGGAAAAGTATTAGTCAATGTGTGGAGTGATGCGGGTACTGAACATTGTGAAGGGAAGGGGAGTTTGAGAGAGTGGGTAGGGGTGGAAGAGCATGGGTGGGGGATGACCACATGATGAGGGTGCGTATGGGCTAGAGACGTGGGGGACTAAGGGAAGGAGTTTTCCCATACTTTGTACTTTGCCATCCATTATGCGAGCAGATCAATAGCGCGTCTTGTGTCCTCGTGTGACCACACACTGGTAGTGACCACACTACTTCAAGCTTATATTGGCCACACTTCTACAGTTTTGTTCAGTGGTGTCGTTGGTGTACTGCTGGTGGGTGCACACTGCAACGTTGCTCTAGTGGTGCCACCTCTAAAACTATAGTAGTGGCTTCACTGCTCTAGTCCTTTAATGTTCACTAAAAACATAAGGGAGATAATCGTTTTTGAAGAAAAAATCTTTTGTGGTGGTATTGGAGCTACCACTGCTGCTGTTGCTGTTGCTGCTGCTGCTGTTGCTGCTGCTGCTGCTTCTCCTGCTGGAATGGTGGTGGTGGTGGTGGTAATTCTGCTGGTGCTCTTGCTGTTACTGTCGGTGTTGTTGTAGGCTTAAATGATTATCAAATCATGTGTTGACCAGCAGGCGACCTCTGTGGATGATCTTAAATTTTGCTTTATGGTGTTTAAAGATTGTAGGTCACACCTAACCTTTGTGGGTTGTGAACTACGAAATTCAGACACGTTTCGTGGTTGGAAGACAAAGGTCAAGTGACGGGAAGTACGAAAGAGAAACTGTCACTATTGTATTGAGGAACAATTTTATAATGAGAAAAGTAAGGATGGAATAAGCTGGTACTAATAGTCACGTTAGGAAGACGAACTCTTTCCTGTTCGTTGTTGATCAGAAAGGAAGTGACCAGTTTCATCAGTGTATTGTCGAGTGCAAGATCAATAAGTAAAAGTAAATAGCTTGGTGTTCCTCTGTGCCCCATCTTTTGTAGGGACTCGCTCTCGCTTACTCTGACCTCTTAACTTGTTAGAGCTTTCACTCTTTTTCTTGTTTTTTTTTTATGAACATCTCTTCACTCTTAGGACTTCATTGAAAAATTGTGGCCACAGCCGACCTGTAAAATGGTAAATCTTAATGTAGTCACCATTGTACCACTTAGTGTGTCACTCTTATTAGAGACTGCTAATAAATGACTGCTTCATCTCTTTAGTCCCACTGATGTCTTGATCTTATTTATATTTGTGTGGATTTTGAAGTTTCTTTTTTTTTACAAAGTAACTACTATTATCAAACTGTTGATGTTATGGTCTCTACCTTATCTTCTGTAGTTGCTAATCTTCTTATAGAATATTTTGAAACTATTATCCTTCCCACTATTATTGGCTTATTTGACAGAAAAAATCACCTGACACAGGTCTTTGTCATGAACCGTTTCAGTACTAATTCGGCGCACGCGGTTTCTAAAGATTTGGGAAGGTAGGGTAGCCATTGACACTACGGTGAGCCATTGACACTACGGTGAGTCACAGCAACGGTGACCGCTGGCTTACCTTTACTGGACTCAGTGGCCTGAGTGCTCTGGCTTCTCTATGTAAATTACGTTTTCACTTTCCTTATGATTCTATCCTCTTCCAATCTCATTTGTTGCTACATGTATCATGTGCTTTCAATACATTTCCTACGGTGCACAGTCTGTTAAGATAAGAACCCTCCGCTCTGTGATCCTAAGTTTCTTGACTAGAGTATTTCAGCTCTTAGCTAATATTCTCTCTTCTTAACTATCCTCATTGCATAAACCTTGAATACTCTCATAAACATTCCAGTAAAGACATTTGTACTTCATATTATTGATAATATACAATACCGACAAGTTCATGAATAATACACATGTGCAACACTTAGGTATCAATTATTACAGAAATGTTTTGCCTACACGAAATGTTTCTTCAGTAGAATACGGGCAAGTATAACACTGGAGGCAGTAGAGAAGCGAAGAAGTATGATGTACAGGCGAAAAGTTTTGGCAATAAAGATAGCCAGGGGTTGCTTTACCTTTGTAAAACACAATTTTGGTAATGCCATTCGTCCTCTGTAGGGGTGTGTGCCAAAGTATCTGTCGGTGGTCTTGGCTATTTTTATGGTATCGGTATCGGTGAAAAAGTTGCCAGCTCCAGCTGATACTTTTAAAATATTTATATTGTATATATGCTTAAAAATAGTAAGATTAACATTTTACTTGACGATTGTGAGGGTTACTCACATACACGAACACAGTACTCACCGTCATATATACGAACACAGTACTCTCCGTTACATACACGAACACAGTACTCTCCGTCACATACACGAACACAGTACTCTCCGTCACATACACGAACACAGTACTCTCCGTCACATACACGAACACAGTACTCACCGTCATATATACGAACACAGTACTCTCTGTTACATACACGAACA
Source organism: Cherax destructor (assembly GCA_009830355.1). Classification (NCBI taxonomy): domain Eukaryota; kingdom Metazoa; phylum Arthropoda; class Malacostraca; order Decapoda; family Parastacidae; genus Cherax; species Cherax destructor. Next base: position 85,844 of record WNWK01007272.1, on the reverse strand, counting down.
CAGTACTCACCGTCATATATACGAACACAGTACTCTCCGTTACATACACGAACACAGTACTCTCCGTCACATACACAAACACTACTCTCCGTCACATACACGAACACAGTACTCACCGTCATATATACGAACACAGTACTCTCTGTTACATACACGAACACAGTACTCTCCGTCACATACACGAACACAGTACTCACCGTCACATACACGAACACAGTACTCTCCGTCACATACACGAACACAGTACTCACCGTCACATACACGAACACAGTACTCACCGTCACATACACGAACACAGTACTCTCCGTCACATACACGAACACAGTACTATCCGTCACATACACGAACACAGTACTCCGCACATACACGAACACAGTACTATCCGTCACATACACGAACACAGTACTCACCGTCACATACACGAACACAGTACTCACCGTCACATACACGAACACAGTACTCTCCGTCACATACACGAACACAGTACTCACCGTCACATACACGAACACAGTACTCTCCGTCACATACACGAACACAGTACTATCCGTCACATACACGAACACAGTACTCTCCGCCACATACACGAACACAGTACTATCCGTCACATACACGAACACAGTACTCACCGTCACATACACGAACACAGTACTCACCGTCACATACACGAACACAGTACTCTCCGCCACATACACGAACACAGTACTATCCGTCACATACACGAACACAGTACTCACCGTCACATACACGAACACAGTACTCACCGTCACATACACGAACACAGTACTCACCGTCACATACACGAACACAGTACTCTCCGCCACATACACTAACACAGTACTCACCGTCACATACACGAACACAGTACTCTCCGCCACATACACGAACACAGTACTATCCGTCACATGGGATTCAAGTATTGAAAAACCAGACGCGTTTCACTTTGATAAGTGATATACAAAGAAACTATAGCCAACATTCCCAGAACAGCACGCCATAGACATCTGCCTCGGGGATCATTTTCATAAATTACAAAAAGTAGTATGAAAAAAAAACCGCACTGGTATTCATGGTATCAGAAATACAAAAACATAAATAATAAGTATATGGCAGTAGCGTTATTGCCTAAAGAAGGAAATCCAGTAGAGTCGTGGGAAGAAAATATGACAGTTCTTCCATCTCTGGTAAATTTAGCCAGTAAATTTAGCCGAGTTCAACCTCTTCAGAAGTGATTGACAAAATGTTCATTATTAGAGGGAGGTTAAGTAAGGTTTGTTAGGAAACAGGACAAGTGTTTCTTGGCTCGGGTCTTAGTCATATGATGACCCGCAGCTGGAATTTTTGGCCTTCCGCTGGCTTACCGGTCCACGCCTTTAAAAATTTTGGTTTTATATAAATTAGAGGGAACATTTACTCTCCTCACAGGAACAGATTAACTTCCGAAAATGGGGAGATGTTGATATTCCTGTTTCAATATAAAAAATTTAATTTTAGCAATTAAGAGTATATATATATATATATATATATATATATATATATATATATATATATATATATATATATATATATATATATATAACACATCGGCCGTTTCCACCAAGGTAGGATGTCCCGAAGAAGAAAAACTTTCACCATCATTCGCTAAATCACTGTCTTGCCAAAGGCGCTCTTACACTACAATGATAAAACTGCAGGCACTGTACTTCCCATCTCCAGGACTCAAGTCCGGCCTGCCGGTTTCCCTGAATCCCTTAATAAATATTACCTTGCTCACACTCCAACAGCATGTCAAGTCCTAAAAGCCATTTCTCTCCATTCGCTCCTATCTAACATGCTCATGCATGCTTGCTAGAAGTCCAAGCCCCTCGCACACAAAACCTCCTTTACCCCCTCTCTCCAACCTTTCCTAGACCGATCTCTATCCCGCCTTCCCTCCACTACAGATTTATACACTCGAAGTCATTCTATTTTTTTTCCATCTTCTCTACATGGCCGAACCATCTCAACAACCCCTCCTCAGCCCTCTGGATAATAGTGTTGGTAATCCCACACCTCCTCCTAATTTCCAAACTACGAATTCTCTGCATTATATTCACACCACACATTGCCCTCAGACATGACATCTCCACTGCCTCCAGCCTTCTCCTTGTTGCATCATTCACCACCCATGCTTCACACCCATATAAGAGCGTTGGTATAACTATACTCATATATTTCCCTCTTTGCTTCCATGGACAAATTTCTTTGTCTCCACAGACTCCTCAGTGCATCACTCGCCTTTTTTTCCTCGTCAGTTCTAGGATTCACCTCATCTTTCATCGACCCATCTGCTGACACGTCCACTCCTAAATACCTGAATACTTTCACCTCCTCCATACTCTCTCCCTCCGACCTGATATCCAATCTTTCGTTACCTAATATATATATATATATATATATATATATATATATATATATATATATATATATATATATATATATATATATATATTTTATATATATATATCTTTCTTTCAACATGTCGGCCTTTTCCCACCAAGGCGGGTGGCCCAAAAGGAAAAACGAAAGTTTCTCCTTTACAATTAGTAATATACACAGAAGAAGGGGTTACTAGCCCCTTGCTCCCGGCATTTTAATCGCCTCTTACGACACGCATGGTTTACGAAGGAAGAAATATATATATATATATATATATATATATATATATATATATTATATAAACACTGATCTCTGGCCGACGGAGACTCGAACCTACGAACCTCATGACAAGGTACGCAGTGCTTTACCGACCGTACCACACTGGTCCAATACCTTGGCATCCAGCTTTCGCTAGACGTTATTCCAAGGCAGCCAGCTTTCAGGCAGGAAGGCTTACAGCTTTTCATCTCATCCCCTGCATGCATCGACACAACTAGAGATTTTACAATGCTAGGAATTCGCAAGGCAGGCGAAATATTCACAAACACTGATCTCTGGCCGACGGAACTCGAACCTACGAACCTCATGACAAGGTACGCAAGGTACGGTCGGTAAAGCACTGCGTACCTTGTCATGAGGTTCGTAGGTTCGAGTGTCCGTCGGCCAGAGATCAGTGTTTGTGAATATTTCGCCTGCTCTTGCGAATTCCTAGCATATATATTATATATATATATTATATATATATATTATATATATATATATATATATATATATATATATATATATATATATTATTATATGTATATACATGTATATATATTTATATTCCGGCATTAGAATAATGTCTTTTTTCTCTATTTTTCAGTGTTTTTTTTCAAAGTTTAAATAACTTTAACCGACACATTTTCAGTGTACATTTTAATTTAACTTAATAATATAAAAAGGTTATTTATGTACAGAACTATAATTTTGGATTTTCAATTTCCGGTTATTACAATAATGTACGTTTTTTTCAGTTTACAGAATATTTTTTAAACCTTCAAATAAGCAATATTATAAAAGTCTTTGATGGTTTAGTTTCCGGTTTAATATAAACGGAAATTATTCATTCTTGTACAAATTATCATAATTGATTTCTGATTATGACTTCATCATATTACTATATATGTAGATGATTATTTGTTGCTGTTTTAAGCCTCGCAGGAGTGTCTGTAATTACTGATGAGTAATGACATTGTCATCTTAGAGACATTAAATTAGTTAATGCTTAATCTCCCTATGTTATTTAAGTAATATTGAGCAACTAAGATTTCGTTATATATTGAACATAGTTATCAGAATTTTGAAAATAAAAGCAATGAAAAAAGTATCGGCCTAAAATTGAGAATCGGTAATGGTATCGGCAGTAGGACGTACATAGTTTTAACCACAGATTTGGTAAGTTGGGGAAGGAAGAAGTATATGTAAAGATGAAATATGGAAAAAGGGTGGGTGGGGAGAGGGGGTAATAAAGATAAATGGCCTAACCACTTTGGTGTATTTTAATAAGGGTGTGTATGTGTTGTGCTTTTCATGATAATCATAGGATGAGGTATACCACAGTACCCGTCACCGGCACACCTGTATACAAGTTGCATAATAATCTTAGGATGGGGTATACCACAGTACCCATCAGCGGCACACCTGTATACAAGTTGCATAATGATCATATAATGGGGTATGCCATATTACCCGTCAGCAGTACATCTGTGTACAAATTGCATACATGCATGGCTGTGAATTTGTTGTAGGTATCAGTAAAAACTTTGGCATCGTCTTATCTCTGGGCAAATGCACTTCGAAGCAGTGGCGCCCACACTTTAGTTAGTTACCCAGTTTCCTGCTTTTCTTGAGCTAACACTTCGGTAAAAATAGCCGCCCTCTTTCTGGCAGTCTTAACCAAAAGTATTCCCCTTGTTGAATAATGATACCCAAGTGTTGCACATGTGATATTAGTGTTCACCTTGCTGGCACTAACAACATTCTTTTCTGTCATGTTAAGATCATAAGCTGGGTCCTCGGCCACACTAGAAGGGAGGCGTCTTAGTGCGGGTCAAAAAAATCATGATACGGAGAACTGGAGAAACCTCTTTCCCCTTTCTTGCATCGACTCTGCATATCATCTCCCATTCTATTGTGGCAACGTTTCGCTTTCCAGGAGCTTTGTGAAGCCGTTGCGGTAACATCTCCCATTTTCCCTAATGCCGTTACCCATTACTGTAATAATAATAGTCTACAAAACTATGATCTTTTCGTCTTGACAGACGTTGTCATTGCTTTTGAATATTGGATCAAGGAAAAGACTGGAGGCAGTGGAGATGTCTGAGATATATGTGTGGGGTACATATTACTAACATTAAGGTGATCTGAAAGTATTGTTTAGGGAGCTGAAGAGGGGTTGAGATGGCTTGTTCATTTTGAAAGGAAGCAAGACAAGTTGATTTAGGAGGGGATATAAATCGGGGTGCATTGAAGGGTCGTCCAATACATTAAAAAATGGTTATAATCATAACCATATTTTTAAAGGGGTGGACCGGTAAGGCAGTGGAAAACCTCGGTCAGATGACCGAAGGCTCCAGCTGTGGGTCATCACATGACAAGACCCGCGTCAGGAAACACTTGTCCTGTTTCCTGACAACCCTAATACCTACCTCTCAAGGGTCGTCCCAGGAAAAGGTTGGGGGAGAAGTGTATAAAGCTCGTTTTGATAAGTAAAGGATTGAGTATAAGGTAGGCGTGTGTGAGCGTAGATCGATGTGAAGATGCAAAGTTTTGGGGATTTGAAGAGCTGTTGGAGTGTGAGCAAAGTTATTCATGGAGGGATTCAAGTGTAGATCATCTGCTTCAGTAGTTCTTTTAAACATTACCCAGGAGCTTGATCTTATTGACATGAAACACATCACCAGTGTAACACTGAGTGACATGAAGCACATCACCAGTGTAACACTGAGTGACATGAAGCACATCACCAGTGTAACACTGAGTGACATGAAGCACATCACCAGTGTAACACTGAGTGACATGAAGCACATCACCAGTGTAACACTGAGTGACATGAAGCACATCACCAGTGTAACACTGAGTGACATGAAGCACATCACCAGTGTAACACTGAGTGACATGAAGCACATCACCAGTGTAAGGCTAGCTGAGTGACATGTGAAGCACATCACCAGTGTAAGACTGAGTGACATGAAGCACATCACCAGTGTAACACTGAGTGACATGAAGCACATCACCAGTGTAACACTGAGTGACATGAAGCACATCACCAGTGTAACACTGAGTGACATGAAGCACATCACCAGTGTAACACTGAGTGACATGAAGCACATCACCAGTGTAACACTGAGTGACATGAAGCACATCACCAGTGTAACACTGAGTGACATGAAGCACATCACCAGTGTAACACTGAGTGACATGAAGCACATCACCAGTGTAACACTGAGTGACATGAAGCACATCACCAGTGTAACACTGAGTGACATGAAGCACATCACCAGTGTAACACTGAGTGACATGAAGCACATCACCAGTGTAACACTGAGTGACATGAAGCACATCACCAGTGTAACACTGAGTGACATGAAGCACATCACCAGTGTAACACTGAGTGACATGAAGCACATCACCAGTGTAACACTGAGTGACATGAAGCACATCACCAGTGTAACACTGAGTGACATGAAGCACATCACCAGTGTAACACTGAGTGACATGAAGCACATCACCAGTGTAACACTGAGTGACATGAAGCACATCACCAGTGTAACACTGAGTGACATGAAGCACATCACCAGTGTAACACTGAGTGACATGAAGCACATCACCAGTGTAACACTGAGTGACATGAAGCACATCACCAGTGTAACACTGAGTGACATGAAGCACATCACCAGTGTAACACTGAGTGACATGAAGCACATCACCAGTGTAACACTGAGTGACATGAAGCACATCACCAGTGTAACACTGAGTGACATGAAGCACATCACCAGTGTAACACTGAGTGACATGAAGCACATCACCAGTGTAACACTGAGTGACATGAAGCACATCACCAGTGTAACACTGAGTGACATGAAGCACATCACCAGTGTAACACTGAGTGACATGAAGCACATCACCAGTGTAACACTGAGTGACATGAAGCACATCACCAGTGTAACACTGAGTGACATGAAGCACATCACCAGTGTAACACTGGTGACATGAAGCACATCACCAGTGTAACACTGAGTGACATGAAGCACATCACCAGTGTAACACTGAGTGACATGAAGCACATCACCAGTGTAACACTGGTGACATAAGCACATCACCAGTGTAACACTGGTGACATGAAGCACATCACCAGTGTAACACGGTGACATGAAGCACATACCAGTGTAACACTGGACATGAAGCACATCACCAGTGTAACACTGGTGACATGAAGCACATCACCAGTGTAACACTGAGTGACATGAAGCACATCACCAGTGTAACACTGAGTGACATGAAGCACATCACCAGTGTAACACTGAGTGACATGAAGCACATTACCAGTGTAACACTGACATCAATCACATTACCAGTTTAACACTGACATCAAGCACATTACTGTGTAACACTGACATCAAGCACATTACCCCAGTGTAACACTGACATCAAGCACATTACCCCAGTGTAACACTGACATCAAGCACATTACCCCAGTGTAACACTGACATCAAGCACATTACCAGTGTAACACCGACATCAAGCACATTACCAGTGTAACACCGACATCAAGCACATTACCAGTGTAACACTGACATCAAGCACATTACCAGTGTAACACTGACATATCAAGCACATCACCAGTTACAGACATTATCAAGTACTCACCTGTACAACATTACACAGTGTAATCTGACATCAAGCACATTACCAGTGTAACACTGACATCAAGCACATTACCAGTGTAACACTGACATCAAGCACATTACCAGTGTAACACTGACATCAAGCACATTACCAGTGTAACACTGACATCAAGCACATTACCAGTGTAACACTGACATCAAGCACATTACCAGTGTAACACTGACATCAAGCACATTACCAGTGTAACACTGACATCAAGCACATTACCAGTGTAACACTGACATCAAGCACATTACTAGTGTAACACTGACATATCAAGCACATCACCGTTACAACATTATCAAGTGATCTCAAAACCATACACTTTAGTCTAACTTCGAAAGACATCAAGAACCTCACTAGTGTCACATCCAGTGACATCAACACATCACCCAATAGTTTAACTTTGAATGGAATGAAAACATCACCAATCAGTGTAACAGTGACATTAAAACATTAGCCATCACCGTGACAAAGTTGAGTGACATCTTTCTGAATACTAAATAGATGGCGGGTTTACGACTAACGTTCCACTTAACACACTCGTAACACACTTGCAGTGTTGCGAGTGTCACTCGTAACACACTGCAAGTGTTGCGAGTGTCACTCGTAACACACTGCAAGTGTTGCGAGTGTCACTCGTAACACACAGCAAGTGTTGCGAGTGTCACTCGTAACACACTGCAAGTGTTGCGAGTGTCACTCGTAACACACAGCAAGTGTTGCGAGTGTCACTCGTAACACACTGCAAGTGTTGCGAGTGTCACTCGTTACACACAGCAAGTGTTGCGAGTGTCACTCGTAACACACTGCAAGTGTTGCGAGTGTCACTCGTAACACACTGCAAGTGTTGCGAGTGTCACTCGTAACACACTGCAAGTGTTGCGAGTGTCACTCGTAACACACTGCAAGTGTTGCGAGTGTCACTCGTAACACACTGCAAGTGTGTTAAGTACAACACATGATTCACTCCCTGCAGACACTGACCCCAGGTGAATCAAAAAGTATTAGTATTAGTAGTAGTAGTTTTAGTGGTAATGGTGGTAGTAGTAGTAGTGATAGAGGTGGTAGTAGTAGTAGAAGTATTAATAATAATAATAATAATAGTGTATAATTAGTTTAGAATTAGTTACTCCGATTATTCTTTAGTTAAAATCTTAGATGTTCAAATTCTGTAATCCACAGATGCTTAATTCTTTATATCAACATTTGTGTGCTGCAGTAAGTATAACCCCAACGGGTTTAGGGCTTCTTCGCGAATGCATTAAATTAACTCATAGAAAGTAGTATAATTAAATATTTTGATTCGTAAATACTTGGACACTCGTAGCTCAGTGATAGCACCTGAGGGTCACAGTGGGAGGACCCAAGTTCAATCCTGTGGAGGGTGGAGGTATATGGGCAACTCTCCTGTTGCTTTTGTTCATTTAGCAGTAAACAGGTACACAAGTGAGCTATTGTGGGTGACGTTCTGCGGGTGACAGGCAGGGCAGGGTATTAGTCAGTTATTGTGGGTGACGTCCTGCGGGTGACAGGCAGGGCAGGGTATTAGTCAGTTATTGTGGGTGGCGTCCTGCGGGTGACAGGCAGGGCAGGGTATTAGTCAGTTATTGTGGGTGACGTCCTGCGGGTGACAGGCAGGGCAGGGTATTAGTCAGTTATTGTGGGTGGCGTTCTGCGGGTGACAGGCAGGGCAGGGTATTAGTCAGTTATTGTGGGTGACGTCCTGCGGGTGACAGGCAGGGTAGGGTATTAGTCAGTTATTGTGGGTGACGTCCTGCGGGTGACAGGCAGGGCAGGGTATTAGTCAGTTATTGTGGGTGACGTCCTGCGGGTGACAGGCAGGGCAGGGTATTAGTCAGTTATTGTGGGTGACGTCCTGCGGGTGACAGGCAGGGCAGGGTATTAGTCAGTTATTGTGGGTGGCGTTCTGCGGGTGACAGGCAGGGCAGGGTATTAGTCAGTTATTGTGGGTGACGTCCTGCGGGTGACAGGCAGGGTAGGGTATTAGTCAGTTATTGTGGGTGACGTCCTGCGGGTGACAGGCAGGGTAGGGTATTAGTCAGTTATTGTGGGTGACGTCCTGCGGGTGACAGGCAGGGCAGGGTATTAGTCAGTTATTGTGGGTGACGTCCTGCGGGTGACAGGCAGGGCAGGGTATTAGTCAGTTATTGTGGGTGGCGTTCTGCGGGTGACAGGCAGGGCAGGGTATTAGTCAGTTATTGTGGGTGACGTCCTGCGGGTGACATGCAGGGCAGGGTATTAGTCAGTTATTGTGGGTGACGTCCTGCGGGTGACAGGCAGGGTAGGGTATTAGTCAGTTATTGTGGGTGACGTTCTGCGGGTGACAAGCAGGGTAGGGTATTAGTTATTGTGGGTGATGTCCTGCGGGTGACAGGCAGGGCAGGGTATTAGTCAGTTATTGTGGGTGACGTCCTGCGGGTGACAGACAGGGTAGGGTATTAGTCAGTTATTGTGGGTGACGTCCTGCGGGTGACAGGCAGGGCAGGGTATTAGTCAGTTATTGTGGGTGACGTCCTGCGGATGATAGGCAGGGCTGGGTATTAGTTATGGGTGGCGTCCTGCGTCCTGGCGTCCACTGCAGGTGGCAGTATATTTTAGACAGGTCTGGGCTCCGTAATAAACTGAGGCAGTATAACAATTCTCAGCTTGTAAATTCAGTGGCTGAGAAATGATATGGATGGATATTGTCATGAATTATTCTCTTTAAGTAGGACAATGTTATTTTCAGTCTCATCTGCATTCACTGAGCATAGAAAGAAATGTGTACTCAGAGTTGTACTCATCAAAATGAGGTCGAATTTTAGGCCCTGGCTTCGCAGGAAACGCCCCGGCATGTTAGTCGCTTTATACTTAACAACACTATATAAAATATAATCACACATTGTAACCTTCGCAAAGAAATAAAATTTGTTTGTTTGTACATTGACCTATATGAATTCTACCCACTTAGTCAATATAATCTAAAAATGAGTGTGTAAACTCCTAAAGCTCTCAAACATTTACAAGCATTGTTGTATAATTTAGTTGCACGTTTTATATCGCTCTTGCCATCATATTTACTCTTGAAACTGTGTTAAAAATTTACTTTCCCCACCTGTATTTATAGTTTGTTGTAGATGAAAAGTCTATGAAGACGACGTTTCGCGCAATGTGGACTCGACACTCCCCCTCCCTCACTGGGCGAATCGTCGTTTTAATAAGGGATCCATCTATATGCCTTTGATGTACTAAGTGTCTGCTTACAGTCTATATATCTTTCAAACTCAAAAAAAGTCTTAATATCTTCACTTTGGTTCATCTTGGCTTGTAGCTTCCAGCTGTCTTGTCTATGTTAAACAATCTTTACCAGTCCACCTTCTGAGTGCCTTGAGTAGGGGGTGTGTCAGAGTATCGGTATCTACATCGGTGGGTATCGGCTAATTTTGATGGCGTTGGTATCAGCCTAAAACTGAATATCGTTATCGATATCGGCAAAAAAATTGGTATCGTCCCAGGAGTACTTCTGAGTATCTTGTATGTCGTGATCATGTCTTCCCTGGTTGTATGTCGTAATCATGTTATCCCTGGTCGTATGTCATGATCATGTCCTCCCTGGTCGTATGTCGTGGTCATGTCTTCCCTGGTTGTATGTCGTGGTCATGTCTTCCCTGGTCGTATGTCGCACTCATGTCTTCCCTGGTTGTATGTCGTGGTCATGTCTTCCCTGGTTGTATGTCGTGGTCATGTCTTCCCTGGTTGTATGTCGTGGTCATGTCTTCCCTGGTTGTATGTCGTGGTCATGTCTTCCCTGGTCGTATGTTGCGATCATGTTTTCCCTGGTCGTCTGTCGTGATCATGTCTTCCTCTAGCGTCTCCTCGGAGTGCACCTCTTTCAGTTTTAGAACTAGTATGGTAATACTTTCTCTAGTTTCTAGTCATGATTAAGTGTGGGGTTCCAAGCAGGTGCTGTATATTTGGATAAGCCTAATATATACCTCATAAACAGGTGCTCTATATTCGGATAAGCTTGATATATATCGTAAAAAACTGTCATTAATTACTGTTAGCCTCAAAATTCACTCCCGTGTTTGTCAGTTTGGTAATATGCTTTTGCATTAAACTCGCCCTTGGTTCCTTCTCTTTGAGTTAGGTTTGCAGCCTTTGTCGCCCAGTCTGTACTCTGTTTCTGGTCTTCTTTCCACTTTCCTATTATTCGTAACCTCTTAATTGCTAGGCTGTAATTCTAGTAGCTATTTGCCTGGTCAATCCTGCAGTTTGTCCAGGCTAAATTGCAGCGTATCTTTGTTAACTTCAATTTGTATTTTCATTAACATCACATCTACAAAAAAAGGAATGCATAGACATTTCGTTTCCATGTATCAGAAACAGTACCAGTTCTACTGATGCTCGTGAAACCCCACTTGTCTTTCTGAGACTTCCTCTTTAAACATCGTTCTCTGTTTACTTGCCTTGTATGACCTGTGAGAGATGGTGTACGCTGGAAGAAGCCTGTGTCAGTTTGTACAGAACCGATTTTACCGTTTTTCACCGAGGGGCAGAATTTATAACGCATTTACGGCATCTCTGTTTCTGTGTTCTGATTTCTAGCTGCTTTAAGGAAGTGTAGTACGTGTATGAAACCCGTGTCCCTGGCAGTGTTTGTATTAGGGACGAAATGAATATGGACATAATGAGAAACGAGGACCAAGACTGTATCGTTGTGAGGAATTAGTGACTATAGAGTGGAAGTGATCATATGGATAACTGTAATTCTATCTGTACTTTGTGTACTACAGAGACGAGCTCTAATACAAGAAACCCAGACTACTGGTTACTTGATTTTATATCTTTATATTTACACCTTGATGGGTTCAATATTTATGAAAAAAAAAAATTATAAACTTATTCGTTTGTGCGTCTTAGGATATATCTTCATTTTAATTAATTGAATGTGGATAAATATTATATATTTTTTTTTTGGTATCCTCGAAGGGGTATCATTAAGTGATTGACATTTTATTCCTTCCTCCAGGTGATTTTTTTATTTATAACATCAGAATGCCTCATCCGATCGGCTTCAAATTTTCCATGTTGGTGTATTGTAATTAGACAATGGTTCACGGAACTTTTGGCAAGTGCAGATGCTCTCTGGTTAAATTTTATATAAAATATTATCGATTTTAGTTTCTGTGAGATAACTTGAGAAAGCCCCTTCTGACTGACATTGTTATTGAAGTGTGTAGGTGCCAGTATCCAAATTTTATTCTTAAAATGATGTGGATTTTTCCTATAACATTCCTTGGGTATAGAAATATACATAGTAGTTGGAAAATTTTTATTAGGCCGGTATGGTAGTGGTGAGAGCACTGACCTGCTAGTTTTACCACTGGCTTGCCATGGGTTCGAATTCTTTCCATTCTGTGAGAATAGTTAATCAATTTTTGAATTGTTGGATTAAGCAATAACTAAAGTATACGTCCTGGTGCGCTTCAAGCTTTTACGACTAGTTTGTTGTTCTCAAAGGAAGCTCCATGTTCATATTGTGTAGGCTTTAATTTGCCAGTTTTATTAAACAATTTGGTCTTTGCAATAACTGGAGAATGCCGCTTTTGATCCACTTCAAACCTTAAAAGGTGGTGTGTCTTACTTAGAAAAAGGTTTGGAATATTTTTAATCAATTTACGTGCCGTCAATTTACAAATTTTATTGAAATTGGGAAACTTGAAATACTGACTTTCATGGGATAATTAATCTGCGAATGCCAATAATTTGAAAATTCTTTTTCTGATAATTTGTAAACTTAAATTGCTAGTTTATTTTGGGATATTGGCATCTGTACGCTAACTACAAAATACCTCTTCTGGTTGGCTTCAAACTATGAAAGCTGGAGGAAGGTTCGAAGTGGTTTTGTGCTGTGTAAATGCCAAGTTGCCAGTTTTCTTGAAGAAATTTGGACATTAGTTTTCATAAAATATCTTGTGTATGTCTCTATTGAGTGATTTCAAAATTTCAGTGCTTATATTGTGTTAGAAATTTATGCTTCTCTCAGCATCATTCCTGTTGCGAGCTGAGCTCATGGGTTACTGGGATACCTTTCTTGGATCATGGGTTACAGGGATACCTTTCTTGGATCATGGGTTACAGGGATACCTTTTTTGGATCATGGGTTACACGGATACCTTTCTTGGATCATGGGTTACACGGATAAGTTTCTTGGATCATGGGTTACAGGGATTCCTTTCTTGGATCATAGGTTACAGGGATACCTTTCTTGGATCATGGGTTACAGGGATACCTTTCTTGGATCATGGGTTACAGGGATACCTTTCTTGGATCATGGGTTACAGGGATACCTTTCTTGGATCATGGTTACAGGGATACCTTTCTTTGATCATGGGTTACACGGATACCTTTCTTGGATCATGGGTTACTGGGATACCTTTCTTGGATCATGGGTTACAGGGATACCTTTCTTGGATCATGGTTACAGGGATACCTTTCTTGGATCATGGGTTACACGGATACCTTTCTTGGATCATGGGTTACTGGGATACCTTTCTTGGATCATGGGTTACAGGTATACCTTTCTTGGATCATGGGTTACAGGGATACTTTTCTTGGATCATGTGTTACAGGGATACCTTTCTTGGATCATGGGTTACAGGGATTCCTTTCTTTGATCATGGGTTACACGGATACCTTTCTTGGATCATGGGTTACTGGGATACCTTTCTTGGATCATGGGTTACAGGGATACCTTTCTTGGATCATGGTTACAGGGATACCTTTCTTGGATCATGGGTTACACGGATACCTTTCTTGGATCATGGGTTACTGGGATACCTTTCTTGGATCATGGGTTACAGGTATACCTTTCTTGGATCATGGGTTACAGGGATACTTTTCTTGGATCATGTGTTACAGGGATACCTTTCTTGGATCATGGGTTACAGGGATTCCTTTCTTGGATCATGAGTTACACGGATACCTTCTTGGATCATGGATTACAGGGATACTTTTCTTGGATCATGGGTTACAGGGATACCTTTCTTGGATCATGGGTTACCGGGATACCTTTCTTGGATCATGGGTTACATGGATACCTTTCTTGGATCATGAGTTACAGGGATACCTTTCTTGGATCATGGGTTACAGGGATTCCTTTCTTCGGTCATGGGTTACAGGTATTCCTTTCTTGGATCATGGGTTACAGGGATACCTTTCTTGGATTATGGGTTACAGGGATACGTTTCTTGGATCATGGATTACAGGGATACGTTTCTTGGATCATTGTTTACAGGGATACCTTTCTTGGATCATGGGCTACAGGGATTCCTTTCTTGGATCATGGGTTACAGGTATACCTTTCTTGGATCATGGGTTACAGGGATACCTTTCTTGGATCATGGGTTACAGGGATACCTTTCTTGGATCATGGGTTACAGGGATACCTTTCTTGGATCATGGGTTACAGGTATACCTTTCTTGGATCATGGGTTACAGGGATACCTTTCTTGGATCATGGGTTACAGGGATACCTTTCTTGGATCATGGGTTACACGGATACCTTTCTTGGATCATGGGTTAGAGGGATACCTTTCTTGGATCGACCAGCGACCGAAACACATTAAGTTAATTATTAGTAAGATAACACGTCACCTTTGAACTTAGATTTTTATTTGATATTTTTATAGTGGCCTATTTGATGGTGTGTTTTATTGATGGTGTGGCTGGTGACAGGCGGCTTAGTCCACATGAAAGTGAATATAACTGAACCAAGTTTTCATCGTTGATAAAATGTGTAACAGGAGGATGTGACTCCAAATTGAGTACCAAAATATACTACATCGCCAGGTAGACTACATTACAAAGAAGTTCGTAATGCAGAAAGAAGAAAGATTTGCAAGTTGCATGTTTCTAGACTCTGAAAACCTTCGACTATGTGCTATACAGATGACTGCTAGATAAACTGGAAAGGCAGGCTGGAGTGTGGCACAGTGTTCACCCGGATTAAAAAATACCTCAAAGACAGAAGATAAAAAGTCACAGTGGGAATGTAACTGTCAGGGTGAGCAACATATTGGTCTTATCGTGTGTGTAAAAAAATTTGCTTGTAGATTGATTACTTCATATCAATGTTTGCAAATAGTGCCAAAATTATCAAGAGGCCAGGGCCTGGAAAATGCTTCTAGAAACAACATGAAGGCCTGGAGAGACTGCACAGTTAATAGAATAAGTGGATACTGGAGTTCAGTCTCACAGTGAAAAGTAATATATCTGGAAAATCGAGACCAGAGACGCGGTATAATATGACAGGAAAGCAATTTATGCAGTATGAGAATAAGAGAGGTCTGGGAGTAGGCATTATGCCAGATATCTTACTGAAGAATCTACACCTGGCTACCGTACCGTATCTGCAATAAAGGATACATTAGGTAAATACAGGAATTATCATCAGGTCACTGTAGGGGTGTAGATCAAGAAGAGACATGATAACGGCATGCAAAATACTCCGGGAAATAGGGTAGATGCGGCTAGAAAGAAGTTTAATATGGAAGTGTTGAGAACGAGCAGACAGAAAACAGCTAGACAAGCGAAAAGAGATGTTAGAAATATTTTTTAGGGAAGAAGTTAGGCCATGATGCTGTAAAAACTAACTTCATGTTTGAAGTCACAAGTGAATTGGATAGAGGAAAGTCAACTGATCCGAGGTGGGCCCAAGAGCTCGCACTCAACTTTCACAACCTTGTAGTTACACAAACCCGCAAACTAAGTTAGGTTAACATGCACACACACACACACGTCAGTGTTATAACTACCAGGCTGTACGTACTTCAGTGTGAGGCAAGTACGCAATGACACGCACGTTATTGCACATTAGTACGATAATTATATGAACCCGCAAACCTTTCTTAAAACACACACACACACACACACACACACACACACACACACACACACACACACACACACACACACACACACACACACACACGTGACGTGACGAGGTGTCAGAGTGGGCAACTGTGACGAATGGGGTTCCACAAGGGTCAGTCCTAGGACCTGTACTGTTTTTGGTATATGTGAATGACATAACAGAAGGGATAGACTCAGAAGTGTCCCTGTTTGCAGATGATGTGAAGTTAATGAGAAGAATTAAATCAGTCGAGGATCAGGCAGGACTACAAAGAGTCCTAGACAGGCTACAAGCCTGGTCCAGTAACTGGCTCCTAGAATTTAACCCTGCCAAATGTAAAGTCATGAAGATCGGGGAAGGGCAAAGAAGACCGCAGACAGAGTATAGTCTAGGTGGCCAAAGACTGCAAACCTCACTCAAGGAAAAAGATCTTGGGGTGAGTATAATACCGAGCACATCTCCTGAGGCACACATCAATCAGATAACTGCTGCAGCATACGGGCGGCTGGCAAACCTAAGAATAGCATTCCAATACCTCACTAAGGAATCATTCAAGACTCTGTACACCATATACGTCAGGCCCATACTGGAGTATGCAGCACCAGTTTGGAACCCACACCTGGTAAAGCACGTCAAGAAATTAGAGAAAGTGCAGAGGTTTGCAACAAGACTAGTCCCAGAGCTAAGGGAATTGTCCTACGAAGAAAGGTTAAGGGAAATCGGCCTGACGACACTAGAGGACAGGAGGGTTAGGGGAGACATGATAACGACATATAAAATACTGCGAGGAATAGATAAGGTGGATAGAGACAAGATGTTCCAGAGAGGGGACACAGAAACAAGGGGTCACAATTGGAAGTTGAAGACTCCTATGAGTCAAAGGGATGTTAGGAAGTATTTCTTCAGTCATAGAGTTGTCAGGAAGTGGAATAGCCTAGAAAGCGACGTAGTGGAGGCAGGAACTATACATAGTTTTAAGACGAGGTTTGATAAAGCTCATGGAGCAGGGAGAGAGAGAGGACCTAGTAGCAATCAGTGAAGAGGCGGGGCCAGGAGCTATGACTCGACCCCTGCAACCACAAATAGGTGAGTACACACACACACTGTGTCCATTAGTCTGTGCGTGTGTACTCGCCTGTATATGGTTGCAGGGGTCATATCACAGCTCTTGGACCGGTGAGTGTGTGTGTGTGTGTGTTGGTGTATATTTGCCTGCAGTAGTATACAACACTAGCATTGGCCCAGTCACCTGTCAAGACTGAGTCATGCTACAGGATACCTCCCAGTCACCTGTCAAGACTGAGTCATGCTACAGGATACCTCCCAGTCACCTGTCAAGACTGAGTCATGCTACAGGATACCTCCCAGTCACCTGTCAAGACTGAGTCATGCTACAGGATACCTCCCAGTCACCTGTCAAGACTGAGTCATGCTACAGGATACCTCCCAGTCACCTGTCAAGACTGAGTCATGCTACAGGATACCTCCCAGTCACCTGTCAAGACTGAGTCATGCTACAGGATACCTCCCAGTCACCTGTCAAGACTGAGTCATGCTACAGGATACCTCCCAGTCACCTGTCAAGACTGAGTCATGCTACAGGATACCTCCCAGTCACCTGTCAAGACTGAGTCATGTATCAGGATACCTCCCAGTCACCTGTCAAGACTGAGTCATGCTACAGGATACCTCCCAGTCACCTGTCAAGACTAAGTCATGCTAAGGATACCTCCCAGTCACCTGTCAAGACTGAGTCATGCTACAGGATACCTCCCAGTCACCTGTCAAGACTGAGTCATGCTACAGGATACCTCCCAGTCACCTGTCAAGACTGAGTCATGCTACAGGATACCTCCCAGTCACCTGTCAAGACTAAGTCACTGCAGGATACCTCCCAGTCACCTGTCAAGACTGAGTCATGCTACAGGATACCTCCAGTCACCTGTCAAGACTGAGTCATGCTACAGGATACCTCCCAGTCACCTGTCAAGACTAAGTCATGCTACAGGATACCTCCCAGTCACCTGTCAAGACTGAGTCATGCTACAGGATACCTCCCAGTCACCTGTCAAGACTGAGTCATGCTACAGGATACCTCCCAGTCACCTGTCAAGACTGAGTCATGCTACAGGATACCTCCCAGTCACCTGTCAAGACTAAGTCATGCTACAGGATACCTCCCAGTCACCTGTCAAGACTGAGTCATGCTACAGGATACCTCCCAGTCACCTGTCAAGACTGAGTCATGCTACAGGATACCTCCCAGTCACCTGTCAAGACTGAGTCATGCTACAGAACACATGTTAAGAGGGTGCACTCCTACCAGTGTCATGCTCCCTGGTCACTCCTTGCAACATCAGGACGAGCAGGGGAGAGAGAGAGAGAGAGAGAGAGAGAGAGAGAGAGAGAGAAGAAATGACAGATGAAGAAGAAAAGAGTGGAAGAAAAAGTAGAAAATGGAGAAGGAAAATTGAAGACGGAGAGGAAGAAGCAAGTGAAGGGAGAGGAAGATAATAATTAAGAAACGGAGAAAGTTGCTTTATCCTAGACTAGAACTCACTAAATTAATCATTCCTGGAAGGAGCTTACCATGAGGTTTGTGAAGGACTCTTGGTCCAAGGTATTGGAGCTGCTCTTACTATCCAGAGTGCTCACCTTCACTACGAATATGAGCACTAATACTCACGAATTTTCTCACTCTCACCTTGTCATTTTTCTCATTTTCTTTCACTTCCGTCCCAAATTTCCTCCCATCTGTTTCTCAGGTGGCGAAGCATCATGTTCCAGTCTTCATTTTCTGTCGCCGTCTTCCCCTTCACCTTCTCCCTGAATTATCTCACTTTCTCCCTCTTCTCTCACTCCATCTATATTCTCTCGTTAGATGGAAATCTGAAACTCACACTTGTATTTTGAAGTTTTTTCTTTGATGTGCGTTCATGAGGTTGATGGTGTGGGTGGAGGGCGGGAGGTTGATGGTGTGGGTGGAGGGCGGGAGGTTGATGGTGTGGGTGGAGGACGGGAGGTTGATGGTGTGGGTGGAGGGCGGGAGGTTGATGGTGTGGGTGGAGGGCGGGAGGTTGACGGTGTGGGTGGAGGGCGGGAGGTTGAAGGTGTGGGTGGAGGGCGGGAGGTTGACGGTGTGGGTGGAGGGCGGGAGGTTGACGGTGTGGGTGGAGGGCGGGAGGTTGACGGTGTGGGTGGAGGGCGGGAGGTTGACGGTGTGGGTGGAGGGCGGGAGGTTGACGGTGTGGGTGGAAGGAGGTTGACGGTTGGGTTGGAGGGGAGGAGGTGGTATATCATCACACTCGTCACTATGTTAGCTGTGGTGTTGCAGTGTTTGTCTGCACGTCAACACCAGTATGGTGTCCTCACAGCTGCTGCTGCTGCTCTGGTAACACTACACGCAACACTATGGCTCAAAACACAAGTTAGCAAGAGTTTTAGCAAAATATTTATCGAAACTTCTGGGTACGATTAGTGGGGCTCTACTCAGACACTCAGGTGACCACACCCGCGTGAGGGATCTCCACCTGGTTGATAAGAAGCTTGCTACCTTCGACGTCACTACGTTATTTACAAATATAACAGTTAACTTAGCCATTAATTTTCTTCGCAAGGTGATTAATGATGATACCGAGTTGCCTGTACCTCGCTAGGATTTTGTAGGGCTCGTTGAAGTATTTTTTTCTGAACGCACCGGCCGTATCCCACCGAGGCACCGTGACCAGAAAAGAAAAACGAAAGTTTTTCTTATTAAATTTAGTAATTTATACAGGAGGAGTTTCCTTGAAATATGTTTGCATTATAACTGGTTTAATTTTGAAGGGAGTAAGTATAAACTGTTCTGGCTAGGGGCTCATCCCTTAGTGGGGGTCTGGCTAATTTATATATGGATGACCTGCATTCCTGACGGATCCTAAATATCATCCCTAGGTCAGTTACTTGGATGCGGGTGAATGGTTCAGAGAACCGACAAGTTATAAATTAGACACATATGCAACACTTGTGTATCTTTATTGAGGAAACGTTTCGCCACACAGTGGCTTCATCAGTCCAATACAAAGTAGAAAGTTGTAAGGAGAGGAGGAGTTTGAGGTAATCAGTCCCTCGGCCTGGAGTCGTTGTGTTCAGTCCATCAATCTTGTAGGAAGTACAGCACAGGGCCAGAGAAGTTGCTTATATACTGTAGCCAGGTGAGGCGAAGCAGGAGTCGGGATCATAGTGGTACCATCCACTAGTCGAAGTAGGTCTTCGTCCAAAGATTGGACAAGTGTTGAAGAATTCGTTTGTATCAAGATCCCAAGATGTTGCTGTGTCAGACAGGATGTAGATGAATGGTTCAGAGAACCGACAAGTTATAATAAATTAGACACATATGCAACACTTGATTGATGGACTGAACACATCGACTCCGGGCCGAGGGACTGATTACCTAAAACTCCTCCTCTCCTTACACCTTTCTACTTTGTATTGGACTGATGAAGCCACTGTGTGGCGAAACGTTTCCTCAATAAAGATACCCAAGTGTTGCATATGTGTCTAATTTATTACTTGGATGCGATATGTGGATGACATTGTTGTCATAGTAACCAAAAGTCTTGCAGTGCATGGTATCCTCAACACCAACAACACTCTGGAAGCTACAATTAAATTTACTCTAGAGAAGTAGAAGGTCAATCAGTTGCTGTTTCTCATTGTATGTCAGCTCAAAAATGAAAACAGGCTCTCGTTTGAAGTTTACCGCAAGTCATCGTACAAGAACGCTCTGCTGTATTTTTTGAGGACCTTCAACATGGGACTGCAGTACTGCTCTATGCATGGTAGTCAAGTAGGTATCACGTGAAAGCTGTCTCCAAAATGGGTAAGTTTATTTAGGTACAATCACACAAGTACAATTACCAAACATAGCGTAAATTACCTTGGATAAATCCAAAAAAGTTCAGACAAAGTGAGTTATTTCCATTGGGGTCCTGGAAATAAATGGTATAATACCGACTCGATAGAAAACTATACAAAAATACAGCATAATGCGATCCTTTGTTGACGTTTCGCCCAGACAGTGGCCTGTATCAAGTCAAGAATTAGACGCATGTTTACAATCTGGGTATCTTTATTTGAAGTCGTTTCGCCAACCAGTGGCTTTATAAATAAAATACAAGGACATTATATGAGGAACGTAGAACTGTATACAAAAGATGAGGTATTAAGTCCCTCAGTCTTGAAGTTGGTGAAGAGCACCGTAGTCTGGAGGAATCTGAAGCACAGGCATGAAGCTTGAAGCTTATATACCGGCGTCAGGAGAGGAAGTGCAGCAGACGAAGGCATTGTCACTGGTAGGAGGACTTCCCAGTGGAAGTAGGTCGGTGCCAGGTCACCAACTGGACAAGACCCAGGCCGGGACAGTACCGGCGAACCTCATGTAGAATTTATCAAGTCACATTTAGATCTAAAAATGGTATGGTGATACCGACAAGATGTGAAAAAAGACATTTATATACAGTTCAGGACATTTATTAAAAGAAACGTTTCGCCCCGAGTGGCTTCTCCAGTCCTAGTACAGAAAAAACTAAGAACTAGTATATATATATATATATATACGTATATATGTTTGTGTAACACTAACATAATATTTATGTAACACTAACATAATGTTTGTGTAACACTAACATAATATTTGTGTAACACTAACATAATATTTGTGTAACATTAACAATGTTTGTGTAATTCTAACAATGTATAATACTAACAATGTTTGTATAATACTAACAATGTTTGTATAATACTAACAATGTTTGTATAATACTAACAATGTTTGTATAATACTAACAATGTTTGTATAATACTAACAATGTTTGTGTAATACTAACTGTGTAACACTGTTACACAAACTAACATAATATTTGTGTAACACTTAACATGTTTGGGTAACATTAACATAATGTTTGGGTAACACTAACATAATGTTTGTATAACACTAACATAATGTTTGTATAACACTAACATAATATTTGTGTAACACTAACAATGTTTGTATAACACTAACATAATATTTGTGTAACACTAACATAATGTTTGTGTAACACAAACAATGTTTGTGAAATACTAACAATGTTTGTGTAATACTAACAATGTTTGTGTAACACTAACAGTGTTTGTGTAATACTAATAGTGTTTGTGTAAAACTACAATGTTTGTGTAACACTAACAGTGTTTGCGTAATACTAACAATGTTTGTGTAATACTAACAATGTTTGTAAAATACTAACAATGTGTAATACTAACATTGTTTGTGTAACACTAAAAATGTTTGTGTAACACTAACAATATTTGTGTAACACTAACAATGTTTTTTGTAACACTAACAATATTTGTGTAACACTAACAATGTTTTTTGTATTACTAACGATGTTTGTGAAATACTAAATTTTTTTGTGTAATATTAACAATGTGTAATACTAACAATGTTTGTGTAATACTAACAATGTTTGTGTAATACTAATAATGTTTGTGTAATACTGACAATGTTTGTGTAACATTAACAATGTTTGTGTAACACTAGCAATGTTTGTGAAATACTAACAATGTTTGTGTAATACTAACAATGTTTGTGTAATACTAATAATGTTTGTGTAATACTGACAATGTTTGTGTAACATTAACAATGTTTGTGTAACACTAGCAATGTTTGTGTAATACTAACAATGTTTGTGTAATACTAACAATGTTTGTGTAACACTAACAATGTTTGTGTAACACTAACAATGTTTGAGTAACACTAACAATGTTTGAGTAACACTAACAATGTGTAACACTAACAACAGTATTGGTGTACTCTTCAGGCGGTAAAAATGTCACTTAACTTTGTTTCTCCTGTAACCAAAGCATTACTTGGAATTTTGTACTTTATTGAATTTTGCTTTTATTTTTCATTTTATTTTTATTTTGGATTATAATTATGATTTTGCATTTCTTTTCGTATTTTTTGTATTTCGTTGCGTCCGAATGGACACATCTAGTTACACTTTACCATTTATTGTTTGTGAATTGTTGCAGCAACGGTATTGGGAATTGCATTCTTTATATCGTATTCAATTAATAAATAAGGGTAAATGATTCATATGACGGTACTAACTCACCCCATGACATATACATAACGTTGGTTGACATTTAACATGACTCTATCTCACAAACATCCTCTCTTACTACATAGGAAATAGTCTCTCATCCACGCTCTACTATGCCATGCTATCTCTACTTTATATCTGTTGTTTAGAGTGGCATCTGAACTGTTGTATCTGTGCGCCTCTGCAAAGTGAGCGAAATATATATATATATATATATATATATATATATATATATATAATTCGTAGTCAATATTTTTCACTATACCGCAATGCACACGTTATTGTTGTGGTAAATGTTAAATCCGTAGGGGTATTAGTGCACCTTGAAGCCTTGAGGGCATGGAAGGAACTTGCATTCGATCCAAGGAATGGGTGGGAATCTCCAATTCCTTGACTCAAGAGCCCATCACCGGCGTCAGGGCACCACCATGATCATGGTATGGTAGTTTCCTTTATATCTGTGTGATGTACAATCCCAAATGGTAATCTACATGTAAAAATAACTTCAGTTTGGCTAGAAGGAAATATTTAAATATTTCGTAGCTGCTGATGCTATGGCCCTACTGAAGTCTCTCAGCTCAGACTGACAGAGGCGTCAGTCTGTGTAGGATGTGTTGTGTGAAGGTTCCTTCAGGAACGCTGAACCCATCACTCAGGCTGACATACTTAATTACCTGGTGGGTAAACTTTATCCTGTGTGATGGGTGTGTGAGGTAAACAGTTTTTACTCTTACTTTGTAAAATATATCTGAGATCATAGTACCCGCACTATGTAGTATATTTAATTCTTATACTATTAAAGAATAGTGTCAAGCATTATAGAAGCGACAACACTGGATGTTTCCTGGGTTAAAATACAGACTCGGCGCTACCGTTGCAAACCTCTCACGAGAATGAGTCGCAATACCCAGGCTGGAACAAATCACAACAAACGTTTCGGTCCTTCCTGGACATTTATCAGTTCGAAACCTGATAATAGTTCACTCTTCAGCTTCAATTGGCAGGTTAGTTGTGAAATTCTTTCCATATGTCACTTTATGTATGCAGTGGGTACCCTCACCTTGGCTCTACATTAGTAGATAGTTCCTTCAAGAGAGGTGGAAAAAAAAACACATAAGCAGTATAATGTGATCCTTTATTGACTCGATAAAGCCCACTGCGTGGGCGAAACGTTGTCAATAAAGGATCACATTATACTGCTTATGTGTTTATTTTTCCATTGTGTCGGTATTTTATACCATTTATTTCCTTCAAGAGAGGTGCTTGAACGCCGTTCAAGGACTCTTGATCTAGAGAAAGTGTAAGTACTCTTCACTAACTACTCTTCACTAGGACTACACCTGATTACCATACATTCCTCAGGCGTTGTATGATCCCTTACGGGGTAATCGCTTCCCAATAATAATTCTAAATACAAGGATGTCAGTTTGGTTAATAGTACACCTTCTACAATTTATTTTTCCTAACCTACAGAGATTGTTAAGGTTGATGCTCACCATCTCTGCTCCATCAATCACCATAAAATAAATCTCCGTGCCCTTCATCTCTATCCAGGTTTCGTGTATACGGTGTAAACTTCCCTCGAGAGAATGATTTCTATCCATCAGGTGTTAGGAATATATACTCAACATTCTCCTCAGTGGAGGTGCTTTGATGATGGATCTTGATCCAAGGAATTACAATTTCCCCTCTCCTTTCTCGGGTTAAAGCTGGTTACCCCTCACTACACAGGCGTACGGGCTTAGCGTTTCCCCGTGAATGTAGTAACACACAATATTCTCCGCTAGAAAGGCAGCAGATTCACCCTGTTCCCAAATCCAGTTGGCCAACCATTCGCACTTTGAATTTCAAATGAATCTACACCTAGCTGGCTGTATCCGTTTTACCGCTATCCTCGTTTATCAAACACTCCTTCGAATAGGAAGTTCGTTTTCCAATGAGATTACAGTGCGTCAGTCTTTCCACGTATTGACGATAAAATATTGTTGAAGATGTCCAAGATTAAAGCGAGTTCTGCTATTGACAAAACTTAACGTAATCTAACACAACCTAACATAACGTACCCTAATGTAACTTAACATAATCTAACGTAACAGTCTAACTTACTCCGTTATCGGAAGAAATGGAAGTGGCGTGTCTTTGTTTACGTTCGCTGTGATTGGCCAGGCGGATCGCCTTAACTCGATACTCGCCGTTGATTGGCCCTGCCTGCTGCTTCATTCCAGCCAAAATCAAGGTATCTGTTTCGCTAAAAATCTCCCAAAAATAACAATTTGCACGAGGGAAAAAACTAATTATTAAGAAGTATAGACAGCTGACATGCAAGGGAAAATAATAATGCCTGAGATTTATATATTAATGGTCTGGAAAACTAATAAGTGAATGAATAAGATACTTGTGCAACACTTGAATAAGATACTTGTGCAACACTTGAATAAGATACTTGTGCAACACTTGAATAAGATACTTGTGCAACACTTGAATAAGATACTTGTGCAACACTTGAATAAGATACTTGTGCAACACTTGAATAAGATACTTGTGCAACACTTGAATAAGATACTTGTGCAACACTTGAATAAGATACTTGTGCAACACTTGAATAAGATACTTGTGCAACACTTGAATAAGATACTTGTGCAACACTTGAATAAGATACTTGTGCAACACTTGAATAAGATACTTGTGCACAGACGTTTCGCCAACCAATGGCTTCATCAGTACAGTGCAAAGAATAATTACTGGAGACGGTGGACAACATGAAGCAGTAGTTTGCGGTGATCAGTCCCTCAGTCTTGACTGATCACCTAAAACCACTACTGCACGCCTTTCACCGTCTCCACTAATTATTTTCTGTGTTGAATTAATAAAACGTCTGGTTGGCGAAACGTCTCCATAATAAAAGAGACCCAAGTATTTCACATTTCTGGAAAAATAAACACTTAAGCAGTATAATGTGATCCTTTATTGACAACGTTTCGCTCACGCAGTGGGCTTTATCAAGTCACAAACAGATCTACCTGGGTAAAAGGTATATATAGGATGGAGTCAGGTGGATAATACTGCATGTGACAATCTTCCGAGTAGGGTGATAGAGTCTAGAACCTTGGGTAGCTTTAAAAAGAGGTTGGATACGTATATGAGTAGACCTTCTGCATTGTTCCTCCATTCTTATGTTCTTGTGTGGGATAGCGATGAAGAATTTTCTTGGCAAGGGGATCAGCTGTGTTATAGAAGCCGTTGTTCTGGTTAAAGATGTTGGATATACAGATAAGTGATGATTCCAGGATTCTTCGGTATTAAGTGTTGTCTTCTCTGGCGATAAGTTTTGCGTTTCTGTGGTTGATTAAATGGTTGTGTGAATTTCGGTGTTGAACACAGGCATTCCTTGAGTCGTCAGATCTGCCTGCGTACTGGTGTTCTGAAATACGTGTTTGGAGGTCTCTGGATGTTTCGCCGACGTATAATTTGCAGCAGTCATTACAAGGGATTGTGTATACCCCTGCAGAGGATTGAAGCTTGCCCTGTCTATTACTGGTAATGTCCTTGATGGTGGTGGATGTGGAGGTAGATACTTGGAATGAGGTATTGGAAAAGATGTTGGAAACGTGTTTGGCAATGGAGTTGGTGGGGAGGACTATGTATCTCTTCTCGGCAGTGTCTTCTCTGGGTGTATTATAGAAGTTTAATGCCCGTCGTCTGCAGTCTCTAATAAAGTGACGAGGATAGTGAAGTTTAGAAAATACTTATTCAATAAGAGAGCATTCTTCCTCAAGGAACTCACTGCTGCAGATTCTGAGAGCGCGCAGGAAAAAGCCTATAATTACACCACGTTTAGTTTTGGTGTCGTGGTGAGAGTAGAAGTGGAGAAGATCGTGTTGATTGGTAGGTTTCCGATAGACTTTAAAACGAAGTTCATGGTCAGCTTTGCAGAAAAGAACATCAAGGAAAGGAAGAGTGTTGTCGACTTCTTCTTCTAGTGTAAACTGGATAGAGGGCTCGACCTGGATGAGCTTGTGTTGGAGAGCTTGAACGTTGAAGCGTCTGGGAGTTATGATGAGAATGTCGTCAACACAACGGAGCCAGGTAACAGAAGAGGGAATAATAGTGGTAAATCGCTCGGCTTCCAGATGTTCCATGTATAGGTTCGCCAGGACGGCACTAAGTGGCGAACCCATGGGTAGTCCGAAAGTCTGCTGAAGTGTTTATTTTTCCATTGTGTCGGTATTTTATACCATTTATTTCCATTTCACGTTTCTCTTATATACTTCCTATATTTGCGTGAAGTTAACCGGCAGTAGCTTACGTCTGGCAGAGGGGGACACTTAAACGTCACTTTAATATAGTTGTAAAGACGACGGTCACAGTACAGTTGGTGCGACAACTGGTGCGAAACTAGAGAATGTTTCACTTCATGGAATATGTCCAGTTGCTCCTTGATAATGGTTCAGAATGGATAGAAACATCTAGATTCTTCTACTCATTGTAGTGCATCATTGATAATAATAATAATAATAATAATCCGACCCGACCTGGACAATAGTTTGTAATTATTTGGTTTTGTTTATGTGGGTTATTGTTGTTGTTATAGTGGAGAGTTGATTGTTATTATAGTGGAGAGTTGATTGTTGTTGTTATAGTGGAGAGTTGATTGTTATTATAGTGGAGAGTTGATTGTTGTTGTTATAGTGGAGAGTTGATTGTTATTATAGTGGAGAGTTGATTGTTATTATAGTGGAGAGTTGATTGTTGTTATAGTGGAGAGTTCATTGTTGTTGTTATAGTGGAGAGTTGATTGTTGTTGTTAAAGTGGAGAGTTGATTGTTGTTGTTAAAGTGGAGAGTTGATAGTTGTTGTTATAGTGGAGAGTTGATTGTTATTATAGTGGAGAGTTGATTGTTGTTGTTATAGTGGAGAGTTGATTGTTGTTGTTATAGTGGAGAGTTGATTGTTGTTGTTATAGTGGAAAGTTGATTGTTGTTGTTATAGTGGAGAGTTGATTGTTGTTGTTATAGTGGAGAGTTGATAGTTGTTGTTATAGTGGAGAGTTGATAGTTGTTATAGTGGAGAGTTGATAGTTGTTATAGTGGAGAGTTGATTGTTATTATAGTGGAGAGTTGATTGTTATTATAGTGGAGAGTTGATAGTTGTTGTTATAGTGGAGAGTTGATAGTTGTTATAGTGGAGAGTTGATAGTTGTTATAGTGGAGAGTTGATAGTTGTTGTTATAGTGGAGAGTTGATAGTTGTTGTTATAGTGGAGAGTTGATAGTTGTTGTTGCAGTGGAGAGTTGATTGTTGTTGTTAAAGTGGAGAGTTGATAGTTGTTATAGTGGAGAGTTGATAGTTGTTGTTATAGTGGAGAGTTGATAGTTGTTGTTATAGTGGAGAGTTGATAGTTGTTGTTATAGTGGAGAGTTGATAGTTGTTATAGTGGAGAGTTAATTGTTGTTATAGTGGAGAGTTGATTGTTGTTATAGTGGAGAGTTGATTGTTGTTTTTACAGTGGAGAGTTGATTGTTGTTGTTACAGTGGAGAGTTGATAGTTGTTATAGTGGAGAGTTGGTAGTTGTTGTTACAGTGGAGAGTTGATAGTAGTTGTTACAGTGGAGAGTTGATAGTTGTTGTTACAGTGGAGAGTTGGTAGTTGTTGTTATAGTGGAGAGTTGATAGTTGTTACAGTGGAGAGTTGATAGTTGTTGTTATAGTGGAGAGTTGATTGTTGTTGTTACAGTGGAGAGTTGATAGTTACAGTGGAGAGTTGATAGTTGTTAGTGAAGTGGATTGTTGTTGTTATAGTGGAGAGTTGATTGTTGTTATAGTGGAGAGTTGGTTGTTGTTGTTATAGTGAGAGTTGATTGTTGTTGTTATAGTGGAGAGTTGATTGTTGTTGTTATAGTGGAGAGTTGATTGTTGTTGTTATAGTGGAGAGTTGATTGTTGTTGTTATAGTGGAGAGTTGATTGTTGTTGTTATAGTGGAGAGTTGATTGTTGTTGTTATAGTGGAGAGTTGATTGTTGTTGTTATAGTGGAGAGTTGAATGTTATGGAGTTGATAGTTGTTATAGTGGAGAGTTGATAGTTGTTATAGTGGAGAGTTGATTGTTGTTGTTATAGTGGAGAGTTGATTGTTGTTGTTATAGTGGAGAGTTGATTGTTGTTGTTATAGTGGAGAGTTGATTGTTGTTGTTATAGTGGAGAGTTGATAGTTGTTGTTATAGTGGAGAGTTGATAGTTGTTATAGTGGAGAGTTGATAGTTGTTATAGTGGAGAGTTGATAGTTGTTATCATCACCACCTACCACTACCACCACCTACCATACCTTTGATATACATTTGGAGAGTTTCGAGAGGTTATCTACTCTCTAAGCCCGGCCATGGGCCAGGCTCGTCTGGTACTTGCCTGGTTAACCAGGCTGTTGCTGCTGGAGGCCCGCTGCCCCACAAATCCATCACAGCCTGGTTGATCTGGCACCATGTGAAGATACTTGTCCAGTTTCCTCTTGAAGGCTTCTACACTGGTTCCAGCCGTGTTTCGGATATCTTCTGGTAAGATGTTGAATAGTCTGGGACCCCGGATGTTAATACAGTGCTCCCGAATTGTCCCCACCGCACCCTGCTCCTCACTGGGTTTATTTTACACTTCCTTCCATATCTCTCACTCCAGTATGTTGTTATGGCAGTGTGCAGATTTGGGACCAGGCCCTCAAATACTTTCCAGGTATATATTATCATGTATCTCTCTCTCCTTCCCTCCAATGAGTACATGTTCAATACTTGAAGGCGTTCCCAATAATTTAGATGTTTCAATGGTTATATGTGAGCCGTAAACGATCTCTGAATGTGTTCCAGCTCTGATATTTCTCCTGCCCTTAACGGGGCCGTCAGCACTGAGCAGTATTCTAAGTGAGGGAGCACTAGCGATTTGAAGAGTGTCACCATCGGCATTATTTCCCTTGTTTTGAAAGTTCTCAATACCCACCCGTCATCTTCCTGGCTGTTGTGATCTTTGTCTTGTTATGGTCTTTAAAGAAAGATCAGCAGACATAATTATTCCCAAGTCCTTTACGTGTTCCTTTCGTTCTATGTGGTGACCCTCTTGCGTTTTGTATATAGTGTTCCTTTTGAGTTCTTCATTTTTCCATACCTAAGCAGCTGAAACTTATCACCATTGAACGTCATGTTGTTCTCCACTGCCCACTGGAAGACCCTGTTATGTCCTCCTGTAATTTTTCAGTGTCCTCTACCGTAGTGACTTTCATGCTTATTTTAGTGTCATCTGCAAATGATGATACAAAAGTGTGCTGGGTGTTTTATCTATGTCTGCTATGAGGATGAGAAACAGCAGATGTGCCAGGACAGTGCCTTGGGGCACTGAGCTTTGACCTCGCTGATGCTGGATCTTGCCCTGTTCACTACTACTTTTTGTGTTCTGTGTGTTAGGAACTCGAAAATCCATCTGGCTACCTTCCCGTAATGCCTATGGCCCTTATTTTGTGCGCTATCACTCCATGATCGCATTTGTCAAACGCCTTTGCAAAATCTGTGTAAATCACATCTGCGTTTTGGTTGTCTTCCAATGCCTCCGTAATTCTGTCATAATGGTTCAGCAGCTGTGACAGGCATGATCGTCCCGCTCTAAAGCCATGCTGGTTCGAGTTATGTTGGTTGTGCTGGTCCATGAACTTTGTAATCTGTCGTCTCATCACTCTTTCAAAGATTTTTATGATGTGAGAAGTTAGGGCTACTGGTCTGTAATTTTTAGCTAGTGCTCTACTACCTCCCTTATGCAAAGGAGCTACGTCTGCACTCTTTAAGGCCTCCGGTATTTCGCCTAGATCTAAGCTCTTTCTCTAAAGAATACTAAGGGCTCTTGCTAATGGTACTTGCACTTCTTTATAAATAAAGCATTCCATGAATCTGGTCCAGGTGCTGAGTGAATGGGCATGTTATCCATTTCTTATTCGAAATCTATGGGATTTGTACTAATGTCAGTTAGGTGGTCTGCGCGGCCTTCTGCTGGAGTGAAAAATATTTCTGCATTTTCTACCTTGCTGTCATTTAGTGGGTTGCTGAACACCGACTCATACTGTTCTTTTAGGATTTCACTCATTTCCTGTTCATCGTCAGTATACGAATCTCCTCTCAATAATGGTCCAATTCTACAGGTAGTTCTTAGCTTGGATTCTGCATAGGAATAGAAATATTTTGGGTTTCTTGCAATATCCTGTATGGCCCTTTGTTCCCTTTGTACTTCTTCTGTTAGGTATGACATCGTAAGCTTTGCTCTAATTCAGTGATCTCTCGTTAAGGCTATCTCTCCTCTGTTGCAACATAATTGTGTTTTTCAACAATTCAGTAACCCGTTTTCTTCTTCTGTACCATCTCCTACGCTCTCTATATCTGATCTTCTGGGTTTCCTGAATGGTAATACCACCACCACCACCACCACTACCACCTTCGTCACCACCACCACCACCATCATCACCATCGTCACCACCACCACCACCATCATCACCACCGCTACCACAGTCACCATCACTACCACCATCATCACCACTACAGCCACCATCACCACCACCACCGCCACTACCATTACCACCACCACCGCAGCCATCACCACTACCACCACCGCCAATACCATCACTGTCACTACCACCATCACCACCACTACCATTGCCACCACCACTACCGCCACCACCACCGCTACCACCACTATCATCACCACCACTACCTCCACCACCCCTACCATCACCACTACCGCCACCACCACTACACTCACCACCACCACTGTCACCAGCATCACTACAACCACCACCACCACCCCTACCACTACCATCACCACCACCGCTACCACCACCACCTCTGCCACCACCACCACTACCACGACCGCCATTACCTCAACCACCACTACCACCATCACCACCGCCACTACCACACTGCTCGTCGTGTCATATTGACGGTCTGATCCGTCAGAGATTTCCATCTAATTAATGTCAAATTTGTGGATCACCGCAAGGATCTCAGGACGGGTGAGGGTGGTGGTGGTGGTGAGGGTGGCGGTGGTGGTGAGGATAGTAGGGGCGAGGGTGGTGAGGGTGAGGATAGTAGGGGCGAGGGTGGTGAGGGTGAGGGTACTGGGGTGAGGGTGGTGGGAGTGAGGATGGTGAGGGTGAGGATAGTAGGGGTGATGGTGGAGGTGAGGGTGAGGATAGTAGGGGTGATGGTGGAGGTGAGGATGAGGATAGTAGGGGTGAGGGTGGGAGGTGAGGTGGTAAGGGTGAAGATAGTAGGGGTGAGGGTGGCGGGGGTGAGGGTGGTGGGGTGGGGGTGTGGTTGATGGTGGGGGAGGTGGGGTGAGGGATGAAGATGGTGGGGTGAGGTGTTGTGATGGTGAGGGGTGATTTTGCCTTTGACTTGCCTGTAAACCTTTTCGAGGAAAGCGTGCCCAGAGCCAGGCTTCATTGTTGCTGTTTTTCGGTCCATTCTCCCACAGCCTGGTTGATCAAGCACTCTGCTTAGATAGTGATCCAGTTTTCCCATGAAAACCTCTACACTACTTCTGTAATAGTTCTGATATCTGCTTGTAGCAGGTTGAAAAGTCGAGGCCCACGGATGTTGATACAGTGTTCTCTTATTGTAGCCATGGCTCTTCATATATTTTCACTGGGTCTATTTCACACTTCATGCCATATATTTCACTCCACTACGCTATTATGCTAGTGAGCAGGTTCGGGATCAGGCTCTGAAGTATTTTTCAGTTATATATCAGGCAGCTCTCTCCAGAAAGCACATTTCCAGTTCTTTGAGGTGTTCCAGAAGTTTAAAGCTTGATTGGCTCTGTGCGGATTGTAAATACTCTCTGTACCTTTAATTGTTTTGACAGCTTTCCTGCCTTGAACGGAACTATCAACACCAAACAGTACTTACTATAATCAAAAGCGCACAAGTGATTTGAATAGTGTCATCGTTGGCATTATTTCTCATGCCTTGAAAGTTATTATTTACCCTGACATTTTCCTGGTTTTTGCAACGTTTGCTTTAATGTGTTCTTCAAATGATAGTGCAACTGACATTATTATACCCAAGTCTTTTACATGTTTCTTTCATTTTATGGGATGGTCCTCCTGTGTTGTGAATGCAGAGCCCCTTTGGTTCTTCATTCTTTCCTTATGTGAACATTTAGAATTTATCACCACTGAGCACCATGTTGTTTTCTGATGCCTTCAGGAAGACTTTGTTTATATTCTCTTGCATTTTTTCCGTGTCTTCAACCGAGATGACTTCCCATGTTTATCTTTGTATCGTCTGCAACTGATTATATGAAACTGTGGCTAGTATTTTTTAATATGTCCGCTATGAGGATGAGAAACAGTAAAATAATCAGAACTGTGCTTTGGGGTACTGAGCTTTTTACTTTGCTTAGGCTAGATTTGACTTTGTTTCCTACTACTTTTTGTGTTCTCTCGCTAGAAAATTGAATATCCATTTTTTCTACTTTTCCTGTTGACCTTATTTTATGTACTGTCACTTCATGGTTGTATTTGTCAAATGCCGTAACGAAGTTCGTGTAGACAATATCTGCATTTTGGGATTCTTCCAAAGCCTCCGTAATTCTATCGTAATGATTTAGTAGTTGTGTAAAACATGATTTTCCTGCTCTAAATGCATGTTGACTTAGGTTATGTGGGTCATGCTGGTGGGCTGATGGTAGGGTGAATGTGGAGGTGGTGGGGTGAATGTGGAGGTGGTAGGGTGAATGTGGAGGTGGTGGGGGTGAATGTGGAGATGGAGGGGTGAATGTGGAGGTGGAGGGGTGAATGTGGAAGTAGTTTTGTGAGGGTGGAGATGGTGTCAGTAGAACAAACAGCTAGAGTAATGATGTCAAAGAATCTCAATATTAAGGATCACAACAGTGTCACTATCACAACCTCAAGGAAACTAACAGCCTGGATAACAAGAACCTGCAAAGCCTCTTCAGAGCTCATCACCAGAAATTCCTTTTTTAAGGTGAGCGAAATTGAAGACCTAGAGAATGTACAGAGAATCTTCATTGTGAGTACAAATTCTGTCAAGCACCAAAATTGCTGGGAACGATTGAATTCCCTTATTACGAACACAGGTATAATATGGCCTGTGACCTGGTCGTAATGGGATTCAAGAGTGGAGCAAACAAAACTCAATAGTATATGACTTGTATTTTCCTTCAGAACAAATTGCCAAATATTTACAAGTACACTTATGTACACTATGTACAGAGATGGAATAGTAAGTACGGTGACAAAAGATGGCAGAAGCAGAAGCCAAAGAATGCATCGTCCTCAACCAACATCTCACACAAGTCTGTTAATTCGCTTGGCACAAGTAAACCACGTTGCTTCAGCTTTCTCAGACTTGTCTGTGATTGGTAAATGAACCAAGGTACTGATTTAACGACGGGTACCCTATTGATCATTAAATCCTTAGCACCCGGTTCGCTGGTTGGGAGGCAGCCTATATGGGAGTGTGACATAAGCCGAATAAAATGTAATATACTCGTAGCATGCCACATACCTTGACATGTACTCCTTAGAATATTGGCGAGGAAAAAAACATAATTGACTCCTGGAAAATCCTAGAAGAATCAGTTTTGAATCTGCACATGCATATGACTCCCAACGACAGCAAGAGATTCGGCAGACGATGCAAAATATCGTCAGTGAAAAGCAGGGTTATCATGAGCACGCTAAGAGATAACACAATAAGTGTAAGGAGACCAAGAATTTTCAACATCCTCTCTTCATACATGAGGATTACCAACACACTCCTGACTGTCTCTCAGAGGGAGCTTTATAAGTTCTTCAGGTTCTGAACTGTTGTCGAAACTGTTACATATATTTTAATCTGACTCGTTGGTGTATCCCTTTTCCTTCTCTCTCTCTCTCTCTCTCTCTCTCTCTCTCTCTCTCTCTCCTCTTCTCTCTCTCTCTCTCTCTCTCTCTCTCTCTCTCTCTCTCTCTCTCTCTCTCTCTCTCTCCATCTATCTCTCTCTTCCTCCTCTTCTTCTCTCTCTCTGTCTCTCTCTCTCTCTCTCTCTCTTCTCTCTCTCTCTCTCTCTCCTCTCTCTCTCTCTCTCTCTCTCTCTCTCTCTCTCTCTGCTCTCTCTCTCTCTCTCTCTCTCTCTCTCTCTCTCTCTCTCTCTCTCTCTCTCTCTCTCTCTCTCTCTCTCTCTCTCTCTCTCTCTCTCTCTCTCTCTCTCTCTCTCTCTCTCTCTCTCTCTCTCTCTCTCTCTCTCTCTCTCTCTCTCTCTCTCTCTCTCTCTCTCTCTCTCTCTCTCTCTCTCTCTCTCTCTCTCTCTCTCTCTGTAAACTGGAGGGGTAAGCCACACATCTCGAGTCTGACAAGGTATCCATAGTAATTTTATCTCTTACACATACACATCTTCAGAAGAGATTAATATAAGGAAACCAATTGGAATTACAATATTTTTTTTATCTGAATGACGTAGTGCCGACAATACTCAAGAAATGTTAAAGCAATGTACCGATAAATATTTTAATGTGATATATCGTTCACTGTAGAGCTCTATCAAGCCATGAGTTGATAAAAAATGTACACAGTGGCTTGTTCTGATTTACCCGTATATTCCCACCACCAGTATTTACAATATGTATGGTAATGGTATACAGAAACGCTTCACCTACACAGTAGGCTTCTTCAGTCGAGTATAGAGGAGGCAGCAGAAGCAGTAGAGATGTAAAGACGATATAATCCGTCCATCACTCATGAAGACGTAATTTTGAGGTGGTCAGTCCCTCAACCTGGAGAACTGACCACCTCAAAACTACGTCTTCAAGGTGATGGACGGATTACATCGTCTTTACATCTCTACTGCTTCTGCTGCCTTCTCTATACTCGACTGAAGAAGCCTACTGTGTAGGCAAAATGTTTCAGAATAAAGACACCTAACTATTGCATATGTCTTAGTTATCAATTTACAATATGTAGTGAGTGTAGTAGAGCAGCAATGTAGGCAGATGCCGTACAATTGAGAACAGTGAGAGAGAGCAAAGTGAGTTGGCTCACTGTTATTGGACTATAACTCATACAAGAGAGAGTCCAGTATGCTTATTCTGCCAGCTAGTGAGAAACTGACTCCAGCCAGCGGTGTAATGTCAATTTGGCTGAAGTCAACCCCGTCACCCTTATTGGTTGATGTTTAAACTTAGCAGCCATACAGCGCTGTTGGGGGTCCCAACAACTGCACTGCTATAACGGCCAACTTGATGGTACAGAGGCAATAAAAGAATTGGTCATTTTTGAACGCTGATTATTATCAAAACCAAGGGCTAAACCCACCAGGGTCATAAGAGCACTGTATGAACTCCGCGTACGCTATATCTCCATCATGTCTGGTAGATATAAAATTTTTGTTATTGTTACACACACATTGAAAGCAAGCTCTAGGAGTTACAGTTGTATTCTTGTATCGCTAAGTTTTGAAGATACAGTTGTACGAATTTATTACTGATTTTTAGGAAATACAGTTGTATGCCCTTATCACTAAGTTTTACAGCAGTGTGCAAATTAATTGGGATTAGTAAATTTTATGATTATCTCATATGTCTTAAGCCTCTGGCTTAATTAAAGTAGTTTGGGCTCTTTTGAGAAGACATCCCCCCAATGAAAAGCAGGGGTGCCACTAGCATGTTGAGAGACAACACAGTAAGTGTCAGGGGCCCAAGACTGTTCAACTGCCTCCCAGCGTACATAAAGGGGATTACCAATAGACCCCTGGCTGTCTTCAAGCAGGCACTGGACAGGCATCTAAAGTCAGTACCTGACCATCCAGGCTGTGGTTCATACGTCGGACTGCGTGCGGCCAGCAGTAACAGCCTGGTTGATCAGGCTCTGATTCACCATGAGGCCTGGTCACAGACCGGGCCGCGGGGGCGTTGACCCCCGGAACTCACTCCAGGTAAACTTCTGACAACCATCCAGCTGTGTGTTACCCTGCGACGTTCGTCAGTGATACAACAGATGTGAGTGAATGTAGTTTCGAAAATTCTCACCTTCAGTTCATGATTACTGGTGAAATTCTTGATGGATGTTAGACCTAGGAAGCTTGAAAGTATTGTAGCTCTTAGAAAACATGTTCATTTAAGTATTAGACAGATCGCCGAAAATTTGAGTCTAGTAAAGTCAACTGTTGGTCAGATTCTGAAGAGAGCCGACGACACTGGTGATTGTGGAGCTCTGCATCGAGGAAGATGTGGAAGAACATGCAAGACAACACCTCACGATGACAAGGTCATCAAAAGAAATAGTGTGAAGGTTCCCAAGAAAACCAGGAAAATCTACAGAGAGATTTGGTTTCAACTGGCGTAAATGTTGATTCTTCAACTGTTCGATGAAGGCTCCTTGAAGTTGGCACAACTGTCAGAAAGCCGGTAAACAAAAAATTGACTACTTCTATTAAGAAAAACGGCTGCGGTGGACACACTATCATAAGGGATGGGCGACAGATGAATGAAGAAAAGTTATATTTTCAGATGTGACGCATTTTGAAGTATATGGGTAGAAATCAATAGTAGTGAGATGGAGCAAAGGCGAACCTCTTCGGAATGGACACATTCAGCAAGAGCCAGAACACCCACCTAAGATGTTTTGGACTGCTTCTTATTGTTGAGCGAACGATGAACATTGACAAGACAATCCTGGCAACTCATTTGCTTCCCATTGTGGATCGAGACTTTCCTAATGGAAAAGGTATTTCCAGCAGGATCTTGCTCCATGCCACACTTCCAGAAAAATGGTGACATTCTCCGAAGAGAGTGAAGTAAGCGTTCTAAATTGGCCCGGAAACTCTCCAGACCTCAACCTAATTGAGAATTTATGGGCAATAACCAAACGCAGGATCGCGACACAGGACTGTTCAACTGTGGAGAGGGAAATTGCTGCTGTTATTAGGACCTGGTACCACGACGAAGGACTTGCCAAAATGTGTTCAACGTTGGTCAAGTCTATGCTAAAGCGTGTAGCAATGTTATAACGCAAAGGGTAGTCATATCTCTTATTAAATCAATTATCTGTTATATCATTGCTGTGTATTTTCAAATGAACATTAATTTTTCCAAGTAAATGTCTTATTTCGTCACTGCCGCAATTAATATGAGCACTACTGTAGAAGATACAGTTGTATGCCTGTATCACTAAGTTTGTTTGAGTAGCAGTTAATGATTCTTTCCTTTAATTTAATTAAAGTTTTTACTCTTGTCCCAGCCTTTAGTGTAGCTATTATTGTAAATACCCAGAATTTTTGGCCAGTTTGGCAGATGTCTAGATTTTTGGCCGGTTTTATGGATCTCTGAAATTGTGGAGAATCTGGTGAATGTCCAGATGTTGTTGAGAGTTTGGCGGATGTCCAGAGCTTATAGAGTCCTTGGCACAGTAACAGCAGAAAATCAATACCCAGCTAGAATACTGATGTTCCGAAATCTTGAATAAAATAGGGAATAGAAGAGTGAAAGAGAGAGCACACACACACACACACACACACGAAAGAGAGAGAGAGAGAGAGAGAGAGAGACCACGGGAGTGCCTCTTCGGCAATCAGTCAAAAAATAGCTGAAATCTAAATGGACGTCTTCCGACAGGAAAGAGTTGAAGGGTGACATGAGGGGCTGTGGAGTGTGGTAGTGCTGCCGGCTGTTGTCGTGGTAGTGGTGACTTGCAGTAGCAGTAGGGTGGTTCTTGTTCTGGTAGTGGTGGCGGTGGATGTTGTGGTGGTGGCAGGTGTTTAGTTATAGTGGTGGTTGTGGCTGTTATGGTGGTAGTAATGTTGGTTTTGGCTGTTGTGGTATGTAGTATGAGGTGAGTGCAATAAGTGGGAATTCTGGGAAGGTGCAGCTAATTCATTTACCTGTTATGGGAAATTCTTCCAGTATTTGATGCACGTCACACAAAACCAATATCCTGCATGTCACCTTAACCAGTCAGAAGCGTGGTCAGTTATATTCTAGGATGAGTCAACCATCCTAGCATGTGATGGCTAAGTGCTGCAGCCTTCTGACTTTTTAGGAGGATGGTTGGTAGCCAGGATAGGGTGAGGTTGCCTAGCTTCTAGGAATACCTCCAACCTTTAGTCCCCTTTCGCGCCTCTCTCTGGTTCACACTCTATTAGATCTGTCTTCATGCAACACATCTGATAACAACATGCCAGATACTGTGAGGAATTGACAAGTCAGATAAGCACACACTGAAATGCCAAGAACGACATGAGCATAAACGTAAGCAAAATATATAGTTTGCTTTACGACAGGTAAGTCATGATTACGTTTGGATATATTTCATTAACATAAGGGGGATTATGAAAGTGTAAATAACTGGACTTAAAAGTTGTGGAAGAGAATTCCATACATAGCTTCAAGGGTAGGTATAACAGTTTCCTAGAGGCAAGGAGCCATTAATGCCACTTGATAATAGTTTAAAAGGCCGGGCCGGGATTTTAAACAGACTATTTTTTTTAAAAATCCTGTAGTCTCTCCAGTAAAGGTGGAGGACCATAACGTTCCAAACCTCAGAGTGAGGGACGCAAAAAGCCTGACCTGCACACATCTAGCGGGGATTTTACTTGTGGTCTCTTGACAGCCCTGGCCTGGCCTCGGTGGCCCTGGCCTGGCCTGGCCTGGCCTGGCTTGCCTCAGTGGCCCTGGCCTGGCCGCAGTGGTGACCCAGACAGCCCAGCAGCCACCGTCAGACCAACACAAAATCCAGGGATAAAGTTTGTGTTGTTACTTGATATTATGTCTGCCAGAGGATGTCTCAGTGTTCTTTGTTTTGAGAAGATGGCGCTGTAATTCTCTAGTAAACAAAGCTACCCAAACACCTCTTTCGTTGTGTAGTGCTCGCAGCTGTCTTTTTAATTTGCAGTTGTAGCAATTATTACCTCTTAGTTAAATTAATTTATTAGTCAACCACTTTAAAGGAAGGTCTATCTTATTACGAAAGTAGAAGGTATAACCATATCTTACTATGAAAATAGACGATACAACTATATCTTATTATGAAAACAAAAGGTATAGCCATATCGACAACTTTATTGGATACATTTCGGTTCTGGACCGAAACGTGTCCAATTAAGATGTCTCATTTCATCTAATTATAGTAAGTATATAACTTGCTCACCACTAGTTAAGAATACTTTAATTCCTAAAATAGTAATTAAAGTATTCCCTCGGTGTATATACACCTAATGGTGTATATCATCGCCTGGATTGTTCATTAACTTATTTTTTAAAGTCATGAGAGTAGATGTTTGTTTATTTTTTGTAATAAAGAATTTAAAATAAACATCACAATTAAGACTTTTTTACTTTACAGTTAATTTATTTATCACGTATTGTTTCTTTAACATTTTCTTCCATAGAATGAAGAACACTTATTTTGCTTTACAGTTACTGTGTTTGCGAAGAATTTTTAGCATTGCTTCGCCTCCACTTGTCTCTTAATTTACAACTGTGGTCTCTTGGTGTCCCTGTTGCTGAGTTTACCGGGTCTGTATACCTTGTACATGTACTGGTAGAAATAAAGATTATTATTATTATTTCATGTTCTTTTATGACCTTGTGTGTTTATGATGTCTTTCTATCAGCCATCACGGACATTATTAATGTTTTAGCCGGTCATCATACTTTTTTTTAGCTCTGGTGGTCACTCTGTAGCTCTTCTCCCCTTCAATGAGTTTCCTGCTGTGGTTATGTGACTCATGATCCGAGGAATTAGACCTTTTTTCCCCCTTCCCCGGATCGAATCTAAATAACGCCAGCCCTCCCTTCCCTTTTGGTCTTGTTGGCAGGGATATTTTCCCTTTTGTGAATGCCGGGTTGTAGACAAGGAAAAGGTAAAAATGGTATGTGATAGTGACAAATATTTTGATGAAGACAAAATGTAAATACTAGGACGTGTCTTACTGTTTGCTTTTTGTCACTTTCGAATCAGAAAGTGGTAGTGCTGTGATCGAAATTGGA
The DNA here is from genome assembly GCA_009830355.1 of Cherax destructor. Lineage (NCBI taxonomy): Eukaryota > Metazoa > Arthropoda > Malacostraca > Decapoda > Parastacidae > Cherax > Cherax destructor. The sequence goes on along the minus strand of WNWK01007272.1, from coordinate 44,451 downwards.
TCATCGTACGGAAACTGGATCATCTTACAGTGTCAACCCCTCAAAGGAGGTTCCTTGATCCTAGGAATTTGACCTGCTCTCCGCTTCGGTCGAACTTGCTTACTTCCCATACCTCAGGCATCATATGACCTCTGTCAGGTGATCCTCTGGTGAGACGTGAAGTAAACATCCGCCAGGTCTTGTGATGAAGGTGTTGTTCTGGTGGAGGTTGCCTGTGGATTCAGTCGTGTTAATTGAAGGTGTAAGACTCCTGGTGTTCTTGCTAATTCACCCATCACCATTATTAGCTGAAAGACGATTACACAGTTCATACTCTTGTCTAAACTAGGAGTTTTGCTAAGCCTTGCTTGAAAGGTTCTGAAGGTGCCATCCTGATATGCACCAGGCAGGGTAAGAGGTGGTTTTCAGGGATCAGCAGCACTACCTGTGGCAGCGAGGGTGATCGTAATTCTAGGTGGGTACGCGTTTTCTTTTTTGTTCTCAGAGCTGCCTCCAATTTTTTTTTTTTACTTTTGAAAAATAGATTTCTTCTAGATTTCAAGTGACTGACACCCTTTACGGACTTATGCACGTTAATGGACCATTCTCAAAACTCGGAATTGCTTTTGGGAAATCACTTTATACCCGAACACTGTACCAGCGTTCAACCTACGCCCTCTGGTACCTCTGATCGCACATTAAATTGACAATGGAACTGCCTTCACCCACCACGATTCACGGATCGTCCGTGTGCTAAAGGGCAGGGTGGCTGGAAGCTGTCTGCCAAGAGGTAAGGACAGAGAAGCGTCATTGACACAGCACACACTTTCATCAAACACCAAGAAAAACGCAACTTGGAAACCTCTTCCAATAACAGAAATCTTCCAAACACTATAATGGTTAACATTTTTTTCACTGCAAACAAAGAGTCCTGAAGTATATCTTAATAACATATATGAACAAAAACTCATGTCTCCTGTCAGCTGTTTACCAAGTCAATGATCTCTCCTCACCCTCGGTTCATGTGGAAGAACAGTTGTCATCCTTCACATGGTAATACACCAAGAATTCACACTGTCTCTTGGGGACACACATAACAAATAGAATTAAAACATCTCACAATCACCAGTGTTGAAACTAACGTCCGCCCTGCTCACAGGTAAAGAAAATACCTGATTAATATAGCTAAACTCTCGTTCCATGGCTATCAACTTCTCCCCTCCTAATATATATATATATATATATATATATATATATATATATATATATATAATAATAATATATATGAATATATATGAATAATCAGTTATGGCAGGTAAAGAAGGAATATAAATGTATAAATTCAAGGATTATGTGGAGTAAAATAAAGGTTGGATGTGAAAAGTGGGTTATAGTAAGTGTTTATGCACCTGAGAAGAGAGAAGTGTAGAGGAGAGAGAGAGATTTTGGGAAATGTTGAGTGAGTGTGTGGGGAGTTTTGAACCAAGTGAGAGAGTAATTGTGGTTGGGGATCTTAATGCTAAAGTGGGTAAAAATGTTGTGGAGGGAGTAGTAGGTAAATTTGGGGTGCCAGGGTAAATGTAAATGGGGAACTATTAATTGAGCTATGTGTAGAAAGAGGTTTGGTAATAAGTAATACATATTTTATGAAAAAGAGGATAAATAAATATACAAGGTATGATATAGCACGTAAGGAAAGTAGTTTGTTGGATTATGTATTGGTGGATAAAAGGTTGATGAGTAGGCTTCAGGATGTACATGTTTATAGAGGGGCAACAGATATATCAGATCATTATTTGGTTGTAGCTACAGTTAGAGTAAAAGGTAGATGGGACAAAAAGAAAATGGCAACAGCAAGTAAAGAGAGGTAAAAGTGTATAAACTAAGGGAGGAGGAAGTTAGGGTGAGATATAAGCAACTATTGGCAGAAAGGTGGGCTAGTGCAAGTAGGAGTAGTGGGGGTTGAAGAGAGTTGGGATAGTTTTAAAAATGCAGTATTAGAATGTGGGCAGAAGTTTGTGGCTATAGGAGGGTGGGTGCAGGAGGAAAGAGGAGTGAGTGGTGGAATGAAGAAGTAAAGGGTGTGATAAAAGAGAAAAGGTAGCTTATGAGAGGTTTTTACAAAACAGAAGTGTTAATAGAAGAGCAGAGTATATGGAGAGTAAAAGAAAGGTGAAGAGAGTGGTGAGAGAGTGCAAAAGAAGAGCGGATGAAAGAATGGGAGAGGCTCTGTCAAGAAATTTTGCTGAAAACAAGAAAAATTTTGGAGTGAGATAAACAAGGTAAGAAAGCCTAGGGAACGAATGGATTTGTCAGTTAAAAACAGAGTAGGGGAGTTAGTAGATGGGGAGCTGGAGGTATTGGGTAGATGGCGGAATATTTTGAGGAACTTTTAAATGTCGATGAAAAAGGGAGGCGGTAATTTCATGTACTGGCCAGGAGGTACAACATCGTTTAGGAGTGAAGAAGAGCAGGATGTGAGTGTGGGGAGGTGCGTGAGGCATTACGTAGAATGAAAGGGGTAAAGCAGCTGGAATTGACAGAATCATGACAGAAATGTTAAAAGCAGGGGGAATATAGTGCTGGAGTGGTTGGTATTTTTGTTTAATAAATGTATGAAAGAGGGAAGGTACCTAGGATTGGCAGAGAGCATGTATAGTTCCTTTATAAAAAGGGGAAGGGGATAAAAGAGAGTGTAAAAATTATAGGGGAATAAGTTTACTGAGTATACCAGGTAAAGTGTATGGCAGGGTTATTATTGAAAGAATTAGAGGTAAGACAGAGAGTAGGATTGCAGATGAGCAAGGAGGCTTTAGAGTGGGTAGGGGATGTGTAGATCAAGTGTTTACAGTGAAGCATATATGTGAACAGTATTTAGATAAAGGTAGAGAAGTTTTTATTGCATTTATGGATTTAGAAAAGGCATATGATAGAGTGGATAGGGAGCAATGTGGCAAATGTTGCAAGTGTATGGAATAGGTAGTAAGTTACTGAAGGCTGTAAAGAGTTTTTATGAGGATAGTGAGGCTCAGGTTAGGTGTGTAGGAGAGAGGAGATTACTTCCGGTAAAAGTAGGTCTTAGACAGGATGTGTAATGTCACCATGGTTGTTTAATATATTTATAGATGGGGTTGTAAAGAAGTAAATGCTAGGGTGTTGGGGAGAGGGTGGGATTAAATTATGGAGAATTAAATGCAAATGGGAGTTGACACAGTTACTTTTGCTGATGATACTGTGCTTATGGGAGATTCTAAAGAAAAGTTGCAAGGTTAGTGGACGAGTTTGGGAGAGTGTGTAAAGGTAGAAAGTTAAAAGTGAACATAGATAAGAGTAAGGTGATGAGGGTATCAAACGATTTAAATAAAGAAAATTGGATATCACATTGGAGAGAGATTATGGAAGAAGTAAATGTTTTCAGATATTTGGGAGTTGACTGTCAGCGGATGGGTTTATGAAGGATGAGGTTAACCATAGAATTGATGAAGGAAAAAGGTGAGTGGTGCATTGAGGTATCTGTGGAGACAAAAACGTTATCCATGGAGACAAAGAAGGGAATGTACGAAAGTATAGTGGTACCAACACTCTTATATGGGTGTGAAGCATGGGTTGCAAATGCTGCAGCGAGGAGGAGGCTGGAGGCAGTGGAGATGTCCTGTCTAAGGCAATGTGTGGTGTAAATATTATGCAGAAAATTCGGAATGTGGAAATTAGGAGAAGGTGTGGAGTTACTAAAAGTATTTGTCAGAGGGCTGAAGAGGGGTTGTTGAGGTGGTTTGGTCATTTAGAGAGAATGGATCAAAGTAGAATGACTTGGAGAGCGTATAAATCTGTAGGGAAGGAAGGCGGGGTAGGGGTCGTCCTAGAAAAGGTTGGAGGGAAGGGGTAAAGGAGGTTTTGTGGGCGAGGGGCTTGGACTTCCAGCAAGCATGTGTGAGCGTGTTAGATAGGAGTGAATGGAGACAAATGGTTTTTGGGACATGACGATCTGTTGGAGTGTGAGCAGGGTAACATTTTGTGAAGGGATTCAGGGAAACCAGTTAATTGATTTAGTTGGACTTGAGTCCTGGAAATGGGAAGTACAATGCCTGCACTTTAAAGGAGGGGTCTGAGATAGTGACAGCTGAGGGACTTTTCTCAGCTGTCGTATCTGAGCTCCTCTGCAAAGACAGTGATTATGTATGAGTGTGGTGAAAGTGTTGAATGATGATGAAAGTATTTTCTTTTTGGGGATTTTCTTTTTTGGGTCACCCTGCCTCGGTGGGAGACGGCCGACTTGTTGAAAAAAAAAAAAAAATATAATATATATATATATATATATATATATATATATAGAGAGAGAGAGAGAGAGAGAGAGAATGGACATGAATGCATACAGTTAGGATAATGTTTTCAAATCCCAATGATCGAGGTCCCAGGATTTTCGATGAAGATGTAAGTATATGAAACCGTGTCCATTTTCCTTAAGTTGTCAGCAGTCATCTTCCCTTCTTTCTGTATACGTAGCAGGTCAAGGCTTGCTAGTGAGGGAGCTTCAACCAACACCACAAAATACTACATGTCAAGAATGTTCACTCTGTGGAGAAACATCATACTAGTAATAACCGTGCTGTGACCGTCCCCTTCCTGCCTGAATTACAAAGAAACACATCCCTCGTACTCTCACGGGTGACCCTTCGAAAAAGCCAATTCCAGAGTTTAAAAGAAAAGGAGGGTTTTTCATACAAGCAGGTCGCTACCCGACTCTACCTACAGGGAAGAGTACCTTCCATGTACTCTAGAGTTGCCTGACACTCAACACCAAGCAGGGCGTCGGCTTGGTCTCAGAGTGTTTTAGGCAGTTCTTAAATTAGACACATGTACAATACTTGGGTATCTTCATTGTGGAAACATTTCTCTACTCATTGACTTCATCAGTTCAAGACAAAGAAGAATGGTAAAGATCAGAAGGAGTTTGAGGTAATGAAACCAGTTTCGTGGCGAAACGTTTCCACAATAAGGATACCCTATTGTTTCACATGTGTCTAATTTATCAACGTGTGGGTTCTCTGAACCATTTATCTACAGGTCTCAAAGCTGATGTTTACACCTGTTCAGTACCTCACCTTCACTGTCCTTCAGCCTACAGTCCTCTCCGACTGACTGTCCCTTCAACACTTACACCACAACACAAAAGAGTTCCATAACCTTATTGTTCTAGTTTAGTTTTAGTGTAACAGATTATATCAGGTTTCTTCCTGTTTATATGTCCCTACGTTCTGGTCATTTTGAACTTCATTTACGTTAATATATAAAATCTTACCAAACGTGTTCTATCCTGCAATCGTTTCTTTGATAAATAATTCGATTGGGTTGTGTGTGTGTGTGTGTGTGTGTGTGTGTGTGTGTGTGTGTGTGTGTGTGTGTGTGTGTGTGTGTGTGTGTGTGTGTGTGTGTGTGACCAGATAAGGTGACTCAAGTACCTCACACATTGTGTATATAGAATTGGGTATTTCAAAAGAGTGAGGCAGATTCCAACTCTTGTTGATAACAGCGTGTATGGAAAACAGTGTTTCTCAGCTGCCTAAACAACAGCAATTATCGTTGTTATGCTGCCTCTTGCTGCAGGTGTTCAGTCTGCAGGTGTTCAGTCTCCAGATGTTCAGTCTGCAGGTGTTCAGTCTGCAGGTGTTCAGTCTGCAGGTGTTCAGTCTGCAGTACACTCAGTCTCTACGCAGCTCTCAGTATTTTCTTTTATTTCACTCAGCGATGGACTTTTATCCTGTTTCATGTACTCAACTAGTAGTGTATGTTTTAGGTCCTATATGCTGTATAACCCTTGTGGTTTAGCGCTTCTTTTGATTATAATAATAATTTAGGTCCTCTACGTGTACTTGTTCTATGTACTCAACGATGGACTTCCAGTGTTCTGTACACAGTATTGCGATGGAAATTAAATCCACCTTGTACTCAGGGCTGATTTTTTATATTTTTCAGTGTATATATACGAGTTTGTTTTAATTTTTAAGGATTAAAATGTATTTAAAAAATAACCCACGTAGTGATTGTGAAAATGAGAAGGTGTTTCGGGTCGTCATGGGTTTTTTTAATGGTTTACCGGATCGAAACATTGTCTTTGTTTATTATCCAATTCCTGGATTACTTTTAAATTGCTCCACTTTCCGTATTGTTTTTTTTTTTATTCTTGTCACTTGATCTCTTAAAAGGAGATTTCTTGATGCCGCCGAAGGGCTTTTGATCTAAAGACTTGACTTGTCCTTTCCTTGGATCGAACCTGATTGCTCACCATTCCTTAGGCCTGCTTGGCCCCATACTTAACAATAATAGTGCACTTGAAGGTTAGAGTGTGTTGTTTGCACTTGAAAGTTAGAGAGTTGTTTGCACTTGAAGGTAAGAGTGTGTTGTTTGCACTTGAAGGTTAGTTTTGTTTGCTACTTTAATGACCTCGGTAGGGATTGACCTTAATATCTACCTTAACATTAACACCTTGATTAAACCTGACATAGCCCACCCACTGGTTATCTCTTACTCTCACGTCAAGAATTACAATGTTGATGGAGTTAGGTGGTGTCCCATAGTGGTGGTGGTGGCCCATGGCCGAGGCCACAGTGGAGCAGTGTGCACACACTCTACAGTGGCAAGTTTACATACACCGGGAGCTGTATATATATATATATATATATATATATATATATATATATATATATATATATATATATATATATATGCAAGACAAACCACAGGGGGTGGAAATCTTTAGCTCAAGTACTTTCACAGTTCTCAGCGCGTCATCAGGAGCTATGCAATGTTGCAAGGCAGCAACTGAAGCACGGGAAGTTTTCTCAGAGTTGCGTAGTGTGGGTGCGTCACCGGCCGCAGAATCTGCTGGCCTATAAATACCCCTTCTACCTTTTCTTTGTGTTAGTGTGACTTTGTAAACGGTCAAAGTCGGACCGAAACGTCGTCGTAAGCTCTTCTCTTCTATGTGCGAGTTGTGTGTGAACCCAGTAAAGCCAGTGCGTCATCGAGGACTCTCTTGTCTTATTTCTACTAGAGTCGTTTAATCTTATTTCCCAGGATGCCACCCATACCCAGGTACCTACTTACTGATAGGTGAACAGGGGTAGAAACTTTCCACCCGTGCCGGGCATCGATCTCGGACACATCACTGTGTAAGGTGAAGACGCCACCAATCAAGCCACGAGTGCATGTGTTTTCCAAGGTTAAACTTTTAACGTCATCAGCCTCAGCTCTTGCAGTGCTGACCACTGGATACAGTGGTAATACAGCGAATACAGTGATGATACATTAGATAGTGTATCAACACTGCATTCACATACATATACCTAATAAATCCAAAAATATTACTATATAATTTTAACGGATAATATTAAGTAGGTAATAGTTGTATAAACTAAAGGAGTCAGTCAGGGTAAGATCAAAACAACTATTGGAAGAAGGATGGTCTAGTGAGAGTATAGACAACGAGACTGTAGAGGTACAGCAGAAGTTGTGGAAAATGGATGCGGGAGGCAAGAAGAGCGATTGATGGAATGATGAGGTAAAGAGAGTAGTAAGAGAGAAAAAGTTAGCATATGAGAGGTTTTTGAAAAGTAGAAATGATGCAAGGAGAGAGGAGTATATGGAGAGAAAAAGAGAGGTTAAGAGAGTGGTGAAGTAATGTAAAAGGAAGCAAATGAGAGAGGGTGAGATACTATCAACAAATTTTGCTGAGAATTAGAAAAAGTTTTGGAGTTAGATTAATAAGTTAAGAAAGCCTAGGGAACAAATGGATTTGACAGTTAAAAATAGGAGAGGAGAGTTATTAGATGGAGAGTTGGAAGTATCAGGAAGATGGAGGGAGTATTTTGAGGAACTGCTAAATGTGTTAATGTTGATGAAGATAGGGAAGCTGTGATTTCGTGCATTGGGCAGGGAGGTATATAACATCTTGTAGGAGTGAGGAAGAGCCAGTTGTGAGTGTGGGGAGGTGCTTGAGGCAGTGGGTAGAATGAAAGGGGTAAAGCAGCTGGGGTTGATGGATAAAGACAGAAATGTTAAAAACAGGTGGGGATATAGTTTTAGAATGGTTGGTGTTTTTATTTAATAAATGTATGGAAGAAGGTAAGTTACCTAGAGATTGGCAGAGAGCATGAATAGGGGTGTGTGTTGACCAAGTGTTAACAGTGAAGCATATAGGTGAACAGTATTTAGATAAGGGAATAGAAGTTTTCGTTGCCTTTATGGATTTGGAAAAGGCATATAATAGTTTGGATAGGAGAGCAATGTGGTAGATGTTATAAATATAGACTAATGTATTTTTAAGGTAATGTGTAACTCAACTGGAGGTGTTTTTTTCAAGTATTGACTTTATAAATCTCTTCAGAGAGGGAATATTTTTCACAGTATAGCAGAGCTTTGTTCTGTATTGGCTTAGAAATGAGCTGAGGTAGGATCATTGTGTGAAGCGGCGATCTTGTGGTGCTGAAGCTGCGTCACTGTATGAAGTGACGCACTTGTGTCGCTGAAGCTGCGTCACTGTATGAAGTGACGATCATGTTGCGCTGAAGCCTCGTTACTTGTGTGTGTGTGTGTACTCACCTAATTGTACTCACCAAATTGTGGTTGCAGGGGTCGAGACTCAGCTCCTGGCCCCGCCTCTTCGCTGTCCGCTACTGGGTCTCTGCTCTCCCTGCTCCATGAGCTTTATCATACCTCGTCTTAAAACTATGTATGGTTCCTGCCTCCACTATATCTTTCTCTAGTCCATTCCACTTCCTGACTACTCTGTGGCTGAAGAAATGCTTCCTAACATCCCTTTGACTCATCTGAGTCTTCAGCTTCCAGTTGTGTCCCCTTGTTTCTGTGTTCCCTCTCTGGAACATCCTGTCCCTGTCTACCTTGTCGATTCCCGCAGTATTTTGTATGTCGTTATCATGTCTCCTCTGACCCTTCTTTCCTCCAGTGTTGTTAGTCCTATTTCCCTCAACCTTTCTTCATAGGACAGACCCTGAGTTGTGGAACTAGCCTTGTCGCAAACCTTTGCACTTTCTCTAGTTTCTTTACGTGCTTGACCAGGTGTGGGTTCCAGACTGGTGCTGCATATTCTAGTATGGGCCTGACGTACACGGTGTACAGTGTCTTGAACGATTCCTTGTTTAGGTAACGGAACGCTAATCTTAGGTTTGCCAGTCGCCCATATGCTGCCGAGTTATCTGGTTGATGTGTGCCTCCGGAGACGTACTTGGCGTTATACTCACCCCAAGGTCTTTCTCCTTTGCCGAGGTTTGTAGCCCTTGTCCACCTAGCCTGTACTCTGTCAGCGGTCTTCTTTGTCCTTCTCCGATCTTCATGACTTTGCATTTGGTGGGATTGAATTCAAGAAGCCAGTTGCTAGACCAGATGTCAAGCTTGTCCAGGTCTGTTTGAAGTCCTGCTTGGTCCTCTTCCGATGTGTGTGTGTGTGTGTGTGTGTGGAATAGGAGGTAGGTTACTGAAAGCAGTTAAGAGTTTTTACATGGATAGTGAGGCTTAGGTTAGAGTATGTAAGAGAAATGAGATTATTTCACAGTAAAAGTAGGCCTTAGACAGCGATGCTTGGTTGTTCAATGTATTTATAGATGGGGTTTTAAGAGAAGTGAATGTTCGGGTGTTGGCAAGAGGTGTGTGGTCAAAAGATAAAGAATCTAACACAAAGTCCGAGTTGTCACAGATGCTTTTTGCTGATGATACTGTGCTTTTGGGGTATTCTTGAAGAGAAGTTGCAGAGGTTGGTGAACGAGTTTGAAAGGGTATGTAAAAGAAGGAAATTAAAAGTGAACATAGAAAAAAGTAAAGTGATGAGGATAAAAATAAAATATTAGGTAATGAAAGACTGAATATCAGATTGGAGGAGAAAGAATATGGAGGAAGTGAATGTATAATGTGAATATAATACAGAGAATCCGTAGTTTGGAGATTAGAAGGAGGTGTGGGGTTTCTAAAGTATTATCCAGAAGACTGAGGAGAGGTTGTCGAGTTGTTGTTTGGACATTTAGAGAGGGTGGAACAAAATATAATGACTTGGAGGGCATATATAGCTGTAGTGAGTCAAATCTAAGACAGAGGAGCAGTGCAGGGAGTTAGAGGCCCACAGGGTATTAGCAAGAACACAGAGTCGGAAAAATAATAAAGGACAAATACTCAAGGCAGAATAAAGAAAACCCAAAGGAGAAAGGGAAAGGGGAAGAGGGAAAAGGGGGGAAAAAGAATCAGGTTAAGTCACGGTTTTTCCCTGAAGTTTGGGTTTAACAATGTAATGGAAAGGGCATCCACAGAGACAAAAACGACTAAGATTCATACAAAAAGAAGTTGTGTATAAGAGGTTTCCCAACCAGACGGGGGCTGTGAAAGTTAGACGTAGGGTAGATAGTTTTACAGAAGACCAATCAAGACCCAGAAAAGAGCATTGTTGGTGTCGGCAGACTAACACTCTTTTGTGCTGTCGGAATGAGATCAGCTAGTTTCTCCAAAGTACTGAAGAGGACAGGAGGAAAAAGAAATAAGTGACCAGGAACATCTATACAGGGAGGAAGGAAAACTAGATTAGTGCGAAGAGTGTTAGTCTGGTGAAAAATACTCGTCTCTTCTATGTGCGGGTTATTTGTGTATTTTTTCCAGTCACGGTATTGTGCCTTTTTTATTTCTCTCTTCTTTCTCTCTCTTTCTCTCTCTCTTTCTCTTTTCTCTCTCTTTTCTCTCTCTTTCTTTCTATCTCAGAGGTAACACATAAATCAAGCTTTTTGACGAATGCATGGATGAGGAGGGAATAATATAATGAATAAACACAGGGACAACTAATAAGACATTTATTATGGCTTCGTTTCGCTATCCAGGAATTTTATCAAGTCATAAAACGTTCAAGGACAGAGAGTTTTAAAGGGAACAAAATGGGAAAAGAAGGAATGGGGCATAATCACAGTCATATTGGTAGTAATATTAGCGAAAGTAAATTGTTGTTGTCATGTGACGGATGGGTTCATTGTTTCACAGAGGGTTCACAATAATAATAATAATCTTGATTTCTACAAGTACATGTACAAGGATAATGCTAATGGTGCAGAAATAGTGAAGCTGTCTTTTTCTGTGCGCATCTCGGATAAGTTAATGCAAATTCAAGTTCTTTGCTGTTTCATTTCCCCAATCATAAGTGGATCGTTCCATCTTATCAAGCGGCTGGTAATTTTTTTGATGTTGTATACGTGCTTGTTTACGTCCCTCTGCATGCAAAATGTGTTCGTTTAGATGTGTTCTATGCTTCACACTGTTTACTCTGCTATGCATCTTGTCACAACCTCCACACAGTTCTAGCGTGATCTGTGATGTTTGTTATGGTGATCTCTGGAGACGTTCAGGGCAAATTGGCTGTTGATAAAGATAACTTTGTTCCAAATGCGGGGAGAACTGATGATGCAAGAGCTTGTTCCCTTTAGCTCTTTGGAAGGTGGGAAGTGAAGTTAGGTGAACGATAATGTTTGTAGAACCTTCCCTTTTCTATAAACTCTGGGCTACAGATGCGATATGCTCTCAGGAAAAGAGCTAATGGTGATGCCTCTGAGTTGTAATATCTTCGAAAGGAGTAGAAATGCGTGAGATTATTTTGTTCATATGCTTTGTGTAGACTTCGCTGTATAACCCCTGTTGTTTGTCTTTTGATAATAATAATAATAATAATTTGTGTAGACTTGGAACCTTAAGACATTACCCAGCTTCGTGGATGAGGACTTCAAAGGGAAAGGTAATCCGTCGGTTTTTCTTCATTGGACCTTCCCTGCAGACTTTGGTGATTGTTTACAAGGATGTCATCTATGTATCTCATGTAACGTTGCTGGGAATAATGTTGGAAGTGTTCAGTTTCTAGGTGTTTGATGAATTAGTTGGTCAAGACAGCTGCACACACGGATCTTTGTGTGTCCCCCAAAAAGATTAGGTTATATTTTTGGGAAACAGTCCTGTGTCTCACGAAGGTTTTTTATTATTTGCTACTGTCCATGACCTCGAGAAGACACAGGCACAAACTCAAAGAGAGAGAGAGTATAGTCAGACAGACAGAGACAAACAGAAAAACAGACAAACAGAGAAAAGCAGACAAACAGAGAAAAGCAAAACAAACACAGAAAAGTAGACAAACAGAAAAGTAGACAGAAACCGATGAAGACAGAGATGCAGACAAATATAGAAGTAAAGACAGGGACAGAGAGAGACACGCACAGAAAATTGAGATATATTTCTTACAAAGCTAAGATGCCCGAGGAATCAGAGATGATAATCCTCTCAACACTAAATAATTGTATCCTTCACGATAGAGATATATGCACCATTTTTCCTTAAAAGACAAAAATGACACATACTCCAGATTTAAACGTCCTCCGAGGAGATAAACCTTAAGAAATATGTATTCCATCGTGAGAGATGTGGATTTTGAGGTGTATTGGTGGTGGGGTGACCGTGTATTTAGGGGAGTAGCAGTAGAGTTGGAGCATGTTAAAGGTGACCTTCTAGCAGCAGTACCCAGTAGCAGGAACCCCGCTGGCATCCCTCTACTCTCCCCGCCTCCACTCTACCTTGTGTTCCTGACGCTTAACTCGTTATCTCGTGCGGGTTTTTAGCACAAGAAATATTGGAATTCGATTCTCCGTCCGCCAATTACGACCCGGTTTGTACTAGTAATGTTTTTTGGTGTGTACTCTGGGTACTACTCTTAACTAGGTTATTTTTCCTCTTGTTTCCCCCCCTCTCTTTACTCCCTCTCTTTCACCCCCCATTTTCACCCCTCTCTTTCCCCGTTCTCTCTTTCCCCGTTCTCTTTTCTCTTCTCTCTTTTCTCTCTTGCTCTCTCTGTCTCTCTCTGTCTCTCTCTGCTCTCTCTGTCTCTCTCTCTGTCTCTCTCTCTCTGTCTCTCTCTCTCTGTCTCTCCTCTCTCTGTCTCTCTCTCTGTCTCTGTCTTCTCTCTCTGTCTCTCTTCTCTCTGTCTCTCTCCTGTCTCTCTCTCTGTCTTCTGTCTCTCTGTCTCTGTCTGTTGTCTCTCTCTCTCTCTTCTTTCTCTCTCTCTCTCTCTCTCTCTCTCTCTCTCTCTCTCTCTCTCTCTCTCTCTCTCTCTCTCTCTCTCTCTCATCTCTATCGCTCCCTCCTTATTCTTCTGATATTCTTGTTATGTATCTAGGTAGCAAATACCCAGTAATGTTCAGGTTTTCAGCATTAGCTCTTGGGCCGCCTCATAAGCTGCTGTGTGCAGTCGCTATCTGTTAGTACCGTACGTGCGAAGCTGTGTACTGTCCAGACACCACCGTTTTGTTTTCCAATCTTCTTTCAAGTTTCCCGATGCGGGTGAAGGAATTCTGATCCATAAAAGTGACTTTCATCCCTTTCCTCGCATTAAACCTGATTAATTCCTTTTACCAACCGTTGCATGGGATTATGGCAGTTATGGGATTCATTCTTGTCTGTATGTAAGGATTACATTGTATTGTAAACGTGTTGATGACATATTTCTGAAGCTGGATACAGTGATGTGTTGATGACATATCTGAAGCTGGATCCTGATGTGTTGATGATATATCTGAAGCTGGATCCAATGATGTGTTGATGATATATCTGAAGCTGGATCACGGTGATTTTGATGACAATAATTCCCGAAAAGAGACTTCACACAACAAGCTTTATGTTTCGATCTTTTAAGATTTTGATAGTCCTTTACAGATCAGAAATGCTGTCCTAAAAAGCTTGTTCTTCATTTCTGAAGCTGAATTGTTTTTCCATTTTAGTCTGCGATTATGTTTTCTCGTTGTGGTCATCCAGTCTCATCACGGGTCCTCGTCAGACAATGTTTATAAATTCTGTTTGTGTTTAAGTATCAGTTAAGTGTCAATGTTATGTACGTTAATGTTTATTTTGTAATAATATTGGTAGAATTACAAATATGTTAAGTAAAGGACACAATTGCAACTAACGTGACATTTTATTGTGGCAACGTTTCGCTCCCCAGGAGCTTTCTCAAGCCGTTACAAGCGATATATGGACACAGTTGGCATATATATACTCTCAAGGTGAGGTAAAAAAACTAGTGGTGTTAAAAGTAAAAGTGATATAAGTATTATTAGTAGTATATAGAAGTAATACAATAAGGTAGAACAATCAATATACATGAGTAAAAGGTGATAAAACAAATACTTGGGTAGTATAACAATAGGTTAGACAAATATTTCTTAGGTTAAAAAAATATAGAAGGCCAGAAAGGGGTGTTCCACATCTACAATGTGCTAAATTAGCAGGAGAGACTATGTGATGGTAGGTTTACTGTTTTCAGGAGGATTCTTGCTAAGATTTCCCAGAGATGGTGAAGCTGCCTTTGTTTTTTTTTTAATTGTGTTAGAAACAGAGATAAGTGCTGATTCAAGGCATTTTCGTCTACGGAAATTAGTTTCTTTGATTACTAGTCGGGCGTCTGAATTTCATGAGATGATTGTTGGAATTTCGGTGTTGTACGCAGGCGTTGTTCAGGTTATCGTTTCTGCATGCATTTATGTGTTCATTGATGCGTGTCTCGAGGTTTCTTGCTGTTTCTCCTACATAAATTCGTCGCAGCCTCCACAGGGTATAGTGTAGACCCCTGCGTTGACTGGTTCATGGTGCTTGGATTTAGTTCTGGTTAGATCCTTAATAGAAGTACTGGAAGCGATGGCGACTAGTGTTAGCTTGTGCAAATTTTTAGAAATGTTGGATGCAACCTGGGCTGTTGGGAAGAATTATAACTTTTGCATCCAGCATTTCAAAGTTTTTGCACAATAACTGCCTGCATCGCTGTCCTCATTAAATCTAACCAGAGACAAATCGGGGCACCAGGGTGGAGGAACAAGTGTAGGAGAAAACCCGAGACAGTCCAAATGACATGGTATGCGCGGCAACGAACAAGCCACCAGGGCAACATCATGCTCAAAGAACCGGCTGTAATCAAGAGACCTCATCAAAGACGAAATGCCAGAATATGTTTCAAATAACAGGCAGCAGCTTCTCTGTTTTAGTAGAATCCTCCTGAACAGTAGGCCTACCTCATGTCTCCTGCTAACCCAGCAATCGTGGAGGGACACTCCTGGCCTTTTTGGCCAACCTGTGAACTACAACCCTTTTGGTTTTACTCATTTGCATGACTGTTCTACCTTTTATTCTTCTACTACTCCCACATACCTGCACCTATCACACTTACCACCACTAGTTTTTACCTCACCTGAGTATGCCAGCTGTTTTCTGTAAGCAAAGCTCCGGCGACTGCACAATAAATGGGATTGAATTGTGTCCTTTAAACAATGTTCAAAATGTTGTTCTCCTCGATGTTGTCGGTCAGTCTTACCTTCTTGGGGAATAGTGAACCCAGGATTAATTTGATCTGAAGATAGTTTTCACTGGTATTGTTGGGAGGTAGGATGGGTGGGATGTTTACAGGTTTGGTCATTGTTGTTACTTGTTTCTAGCAGCCATACATCTCCCGTGCAATACGTACTGTCTCGTCTCCTTCCTTCTACTTCGAGATGTACCTATGTGCAGTACTTGCTATCCAGTCCTTACTCCCGAATCATTATGTTACGTTTCTTTCGGTTGAATTTCGTATTTTTTTTTTGCATTGCGACCTGTCCGGGCATCTTATAGTTTCTTGTTTCTCTCCACTTTTACTCATTTTACTCCTGCAGACATTGTTAGGAAAGAGTGTTTTATGAGTTTTGTGTGTTTAAAGACCTGGCAGTCAGGGAAAATAGGTACAAATACATTGGTAGGAGAGGATTCCTTTAATACATCGTTGTGTTAGAAGGACCCTTTGCTATTAGTGTCTATTTCCACTTGTTGGCTTTTGCCTTTGTTCTACCAGTGTAGGAATACGCAGTGTGCCCATCCTGGTGCTCGTTCCTGTCTAGTTCTGTTGTGTCTTTTTAAGATTACTAGATTAATGAGGTAAAATTTACACTATCCGAATCAAGTATGCATATTGTTCCATCAACCCCTTTTTCGCTATCCTCTTTATGCACCTTGAAAGAGGCGTATTGACCCCCCTGTTCACGCAGCGTAAACAGGCACATTAGTGTTAGTCGACTGATGTGGTTAACATCCTGGGCAGTGGTGCTTTGAAATGAGCTGAGGGAAGATAAACAGGTCTTGTTTTTCTCGTTGGTTTATGATCACTTTTTTTTTTCCCAAAGGGGTTCGGCAGTAATATTCCTGTTGCTGTTAGGAATAACTGCAAATTATTTCTAAAGGCTGGCTGCCTCCTTTGAATATTAAATGAGTTATCATGTTATCGTGCCTGGATCATTGACTTTGATATATCTAGCTAGCTCTGCCAGGGTTCCCTTCAATTCTTAAACTTGTTTTACTGCTTTATTTATTTATTTTTCTTTTTCCCCGTTCCCAAATCCAGTGTGATCAGTTTTGTCTCACAGAAACTAGAAAATCTGTTATTAGTCAGTGACTTAGTATTATTTTGTTTAGCTTTGCGTTCGCTCTTATATCATTTTTGAACGGCAAATTCTGAATCCTTTTTATATTCAACATAACTAAGAGCAGACTTCTGTCTCATAATAATTTTTGGGGGGCCACATGTTGTTATGTTCTCGGGAAGTAATGGTTCTGGTAGCCCTGCAGGAGAGCAGTTGTATAGGGTTCTGCAAGACGCGGGTTTTTCCCTCTTCTTTCCATGAGAATAAACGCTGAGACGTTTCTTTTTATTTTAAAAAGCTCACTCCCCCTCACTCATGACCAGCTGCTGCAGATGTTTCTCTCACTACGTGACACGTGTGGTGTGCGCTCTGACATATTTTAACTGTTTTCCAGTGGCTAAAGTCGGTTTAGTTAGCATTTATGATTACCAGGGTGCCTGTGAGACATGGGGAGAAATTTCAAGGTAATCTACTAATAACAAAAAAAGGCACAATACCGTGACTGGAACAATACACACACAACCCCATAAAAAAGAGGAGCTTACGACGACGTTTCGGTCCGACTTGGACCATTTACAAAGTCACACCAACACAAAGGACAGAAAAAGGGTTTATATAGGCAGGCAGACGGGGAGGGCACAAGAAAGTGGTGGAGGGTAATAGTGAAGAAAGAGAGTGGGTCAGTCATATTCTAGGAAAGGGCACTGCAATGAAGCTGTCGGCCCGCATAGGGTATGGACAAGAACAAAGAGGGAAAAATGAAAATAAAATAAAGAAGGACAAATAAAAAGGCAAAAAAAAAGAAAGAAAACCCAGGGGAAAAAAAGAAAAAAAGAGGAAAAGGGGAAGAGATAAAAAAGAATCAGGTTAACCCGGGTGTTGTGAAGTTTGGGTTTTTAAACTGTAAGGGGAAAAAGCATCTACAGAAAAAAGCCAGGGCTAAGATTTCATACGGGAAAAAAGTTTTTTTAAAAAGGGAGGATTCAACCAAACGGCGACTGTGAAAGTTGGACGTAGGGTAGAAGTTTTGCAGAGGACCAATCAATAGTATGACTGTGATCTCTGACATGACAGAAAAGAGCATTATTAGTGTCGCAACCTAACACTATTTTTGTGCTCTAAGTCTGTCAGAAAGAATGGCCGTTTCCCCAAAGTACTAAAGGGACAGGAAGAGCAGAAATAGAGTAGACACAAAATCTATACCGATGTTTTAAGAAGAGTGGGGGGGATTTGGTAGAAATGATTATTGTTATGGTTGGTTAGTTCTACTTTGTGATTGACTGAAAAATATGTATGTATATTCAAACTTCTAGAAGTGGTGGAGGCTCTATCCTCCGTACACTAACATCAAAACACAAACACAGACTTGACAGCCCCCGACTTTCCATAAAATAAATATTGACAAAATTTTGTTTTTTTTCACAAATAATCTACACTCCTTCAAGGAGGGGGGGAGGAGGGTGCCTTGACGCTGGCGAGGGCTCTTGTAAATTTTTTATGCTGCTTAAACGATAGAAAAATAGGAAATGACAACCAATGAATTTGTCGGAAAAAGACACCTGTGCAACTTTTGTGTGGTATTTAGAGTACGCTATATTTTATTCAGCGTGTGTCACACCCATAGAGGCTGCCTCCCGACCGGCGAACTAGATGCTAAGAGGATAACGAGCGGAGGCCCCTTTTTACGTTGCCCCTTTTAAACCCGAATCACAAGGAAGCCTAACAAAGTTGTGAAGCAATGTTGGACCCTCGTGAAGCAACACTGGGAGACTTTCCTCAGTGGTCGAAGACGGTTCTCACTGTGTCTCTTGCAAACTGCTTTTCTGTACATATCCCTGAAAAATTTTTTCATAAAACTTTATTTTGGGGAAAGTATTTTAAAAATTTAATCACTTTGTCTTTTTTCCTCAGTTTCCCCCTTTGGTTATCGTGCTACAACCAGGTGTGCAGGCCACTAAACTACACCCGTGTTCGTAGTGTTATTTTTTTTGACAACGTTTCGTTCTCCAGGGCTTTGTCAAGCCCTTACCTTGACAACTGCAGAGCGAAACGTTGCCACGCAAATGTCGCATTAGTCGGACATGTGTCCTTTTACCAACATTTTGGAAATTTGTTTTATTGCTGACAAGGAATTACTGATAACGATTAACAAACACAAATGTTTGCATAAAAATTTTTTTATTAATATTTTTATCCATGGGGAAAAAAATTTTCGTCCCCATCGGGGTTTACATCAACATTGTTGTTTCCTCCAGTATCCACATCAGCATTGTTTCTCCAGTGTTTACATCAACATTGATTCCCAGTGTTTACAACGGTATTGTTTCCCAGTGTTTACAACATTGTTTCCCCAGTGTTTACAACATTGTTTCCCCCAGTGTTTACAACAACATTGTTTTTCTCCAGTGTTTACAACATTGTTTCCCCAGTGTTTACAACAACATTGTTTCCCCCAGTGTTTACAACAACATTGTTTCCCCAGTGTTTACAACAACATTGTTTCCCCAGTGTTTACAACAATATTCAGAGACTTTTAAATGTGACAGTTTTTGTAATACTGAATTTCAAGGTAATGTAATTCTCATTAGTAGTCAGTAAATTTTACAATACAAAAAATGATGTAATTTCAAAACTTTGTTTCATGTAAATTATATAAATTTGTTTATTTTGAAGCTATGTCAGATATAAGTTAATTTATTAACACTAAAAGTGTCTAGTTACTGAAATATGTGTATTGTACTCACCTATATGTATTCACTTATATGTGGTTGCAGGGTCGAGTCATAGCTCCTGGCCCCGCCTCTGCACTGGTCGATACTAGGTCTTCTCCCTACTCCATGAGCTTTATCATACCTCGTCTTAAGCTATGTATTGTTCCTACCTCCACTACATCACTTGCTAGGCTATTCCACTTCCTGACAACTCTATGACTGAAGAAATAACCTAACATCCCTTTGGCTCATTGGGTCTTCAACTTCCAACTGTGTCCCCTTGTTGCTGTGTCCCATCTCTGGAACATTCTGTCTCTGTCCCCTTTGTCAATTCCTCTCAATTATCTTATATGTCTTTATCATGTCCCCCTGTCTCTCCTGTCCTCCAGTGTCGTCAGGTCGATTTTCCTTAACCTCTCCTCGTAGGACATACTCAACTAGTTGTGTACTCAACTAGTTGTGGTTCAGAGGTCGAGTCACAGCTCTGGCCCCGCTCCTTCACTGGCCGCTACTCTGCAAGGCCGCAGACAGAGTGAGGCTAGGTAGCCAAAGACTGCCAAACCTCACTCAAAGGAGAAAGATCTTGGGAGTGAGTATAACACCGAGCACGTCTCCGGAAGCACATCAACCAGATAACTGCTGCAGCATATGGGCGCCTAGCAAACCTGAGAATAGCGTTCCAATACCTTAGTAAAGGAATCGTTTAAGACACTGTACATGTACGTCAAGCCCATACTGGGTATACGGCACCAGTTGGAACCACACCTGGTCAAACACGTCAAGAAATTAGAGAAGATGCAAAGGTTTTTAACAATGTTAGTTCTGGAGCTAGAAATGTCCTGTGAAGAAAGGTTAAAGGAAATCGGCCTGACGACACTGGAGGACAGGAGGGTTAGGGAGACATGATAACGACATACAAAATACTGAGTGGAATAGATAAGGTGGACAGAGATAGGATGTTCCAGAGGGGACACAGAAACAAGGGGTCACAGGGTGGAAGTTGAAGACTCCAATGAGCCAAAGGGATGTTAGGAGAAATATTTCTTCAGTCATAGAGTTGTCAGGAGTGGAATAGCCTAGCTTAGAGTGATGTAGTGGAGGCAGAGACAATACATAGCTTTAAGACCCAGAATTATGATCGCTCATGGGTAGGGAGAGAGGAGCCTAGTATCGACCAGTGCAGAGGCAGGGCCAGGAGCTATGACTCACGGCCCTGCAACCACATATAAGTGAATACATATAGGTGAGTACACACACATATTTCAGTAACTAGACACTTTTAGTGTTAATAGAATTAACTATATCTGGACATAGCTTCAAAATAAACAAATTTATATAATTTACATGAAACAAAGTTTTGAAATTACATCATTTTGTATTGTAAAATTTACTGACTACACAAGAATTACATTACCTTGAAATTCCAGTATTACAAAAACTGTCACATTTAAAAGTCTCTGAATATTGTTGTAAACACTGGGAAACAATGTTATTTGTAAACACTGAAACAATGTTGTAAACACTGGAAACAATGTTGTTGTAAACACTGGGGAAACAATGTTGTAAACACTGGAGAAACAATGTTATTTCTTAAAGCACTGGAAACAATGTTGTAAACACTGAAACAATGTTGTAAACACTGGGAAACAATGTTGTAAACACTGGGAATCAATGTTAAACACTGGGAGAAACAATGTTGATGTGGATACTGGAGAAACAACAATGTTGATGTAAACTACTGGGGAAACAATGTTGATGTAAACACTAGGGGAAACAATGTTGTTGTAAACACTGGGGGAAACAATGTTGTTGTAAACACTGGGGGAAACAATGTTGTTGTAAACACTGGGGGAAACAATGTTGATGTGGATACTGGAGGAAACAACAATGTTGATGTAAACACCGATGGGGGACGACACAATATTGTTGTACTCAGTGTTGATAAACAATATTAATAGTAAAAATATTTATGCAAACATTACTGTGTTTGTTAATCGTTATCAGTAATTCCTTGTCAGCAATAAAACAGAATTACCCTATGTTAGGTAAAAGGACACATGTCCGATAATGCGACATTTAGTGTGGCAACGTTTCGCTCTGCAGTTGTCAAGGTAAAGAACTGACAAAGCTCCTGGAGAACGAAACGTTGTCACAATAAGCTCAGCACTACGAACACAGGTGTAGTTTAGTGGCCTGCACACCTGGTTGTAGCACGATAACCAGAGTGGAACTGAGGAACCAAAAAAGAGACAACAGTGATTAAATATTTATACATACTTCCTTCCCCAAGCAGTAAGTGATTTTATGTAAAAATGTTTACAGAGGATATGTACAGAAAAGCAGTTGCAGAGACACAGTGAGAACCGTCTTCGACCACTGAAATTAGATCTGCCAGTGTTGCTTCGAGGGTCAACATTGCTTCACAACTTTGTTAGGCTTCATGTGATTGGCTGGGTTTGAACCAAGGTGCTAACCGTAACAAGGGGGCCTCCACTCGTTATCCTCTTCTTATCGTTCGCCGGTCAGGAGGCAGCCTCATGCGGTGTGACACACGCTGAATAAAATATAGCGTACTCTTAACATACCACACACACAGTTGCACAGGTGTCTTTTTACCTGACAAATTCATTGGTTAGTCATTTCCTATTTTTCTATCAAGTTTAAGCAGCATAACAAATACAAGAGCCCTCGCCAGCGTCGAGCACCCTCCTCCCCCCATCCTTGAAGAAGTGCTTAGATTATTTGTGAAAAGAAAAATCAAAATTTTGTCAATATTTATTTTATGGAAAGTCAGTCTGTCAAGTCTGTGTTTGTGTTTTGATGTTAGTGTACGGAGGATAGAGCCTCCACCACTTCCTAGAAGTTTGAATATACATACATATTATCAGTCAATCTCACAAAGTAGGAACTAACCAACCATAACAATAATCATTTCTACTAAACATATCACTCTTCTTAAAACATCGGTTATAGATTCTCCTTGTGTCTACTCTATTTCTTGCTCTTCCTGTCCTCTTCAGTACTTTGGAGAAACTGGCGATTTCTTTCTGACAGACTTAGGGAGCACAAAAATAGTGTTAGGCTTGCCGACACTAATAATGCTCTTTTCTGTCATGTCAGAGATCTGGTCATACTATTGATTGGTCCTCTGCTAAAACTGTCTACCCTACGTGCTCACAGTCGCCGTCTGGTTGAATCCTCCCTTATAAACAACTTTTCCTGTATGAGTCTTAGCCCTGGCTTTGTCTCTGTAGATGCTTTCCTCTCCCATTACATTTGTTAAATGCTCCAAACTTCAGCACCCGTGACTTAACCTGATTCTTTCTATCTCTTCCCCCTTCTCCTCTTTCTTCTTTTTCCTCTGGGTTTCTTTCTTTTCTTTTGCCTTGTATTTGTCCTTCTTTATTTCTTTTTCATTTTCCCCTCTGTGTTCTTGTCCATACCCTATGCCCGGGCCGACAGCTTCATTTGCAGTGCTCCTTTCCTAGAATATGACTGACTCCACTACTACTACTTCCACTATTACCCTCCACCACTTTCTTGTGCCCTCCCCTGTCTGCCTGCCTATATATAACCCCTTCTTTCTGTCCTTTGTGTTAGTGGCTTTGTAAATGATCCAAGTCAATGAAACGTCGTCGTAAGCTCCTCTTTTTCTATGTGCGGGTTGTGTGTATTGTTCCAGTCACGGTATTGTGCCTTTTTTGTTATTAGTAGTTACCTTTGAAATTTCTCCGATGTCTACACAGGCACCCTGGTAATCATAAAATGCTAGCTAAACTGACTTTAGCCACTGGAAAACAGTTAAAATATGTGTCAGGCGCACACCACACACGTGTCACGTAGTGAGAGAAACATCTGCAAACAGCTGGTCATGAGTGAGGTGCGAGTGAGCTTTAAACTAAAAGAAACGTCTCAGCGTTTATTCTCATGGAAAGAAGAGCGAAACACCCGCGTCTTGCAGAACCTAACACAACTGCTCTCCTGCAATGTCTACCAGAACCATTACTTCCCGAGAACATAACAATCTATGCTTGGCCCCAAAAGTTATTATGAGACAGAAGTCTGCTCTTAGTTATGTTGAATATAACAAAGGATTCAAATTCAAGCCGTTCAAAATGATATAAGAGCGAACGCAAAGCTTAAACAAAATGTTACTAAGTCTATGACTAATAACAGATTTTCCTGTGAGACACAACTGATCACACTGGTATGTTGGGAACGGAAGAGAAAAATAAATAGAACTAATAAGCAGTAAAACAAGTTTAAGAAGTGAAGGAACCCTGGCAGAGCTAGCTAGATATATCAAAGTCAATGATCCAGGCACGATAACATGATAACTCATTTTAATATTCAAGGGAGGCAGCCAGCCTTTGTAAAATAATTTGCAGTTATTCCTAACAGCAGAGATATTACTGCCGGAGCCATGGAAAAAAAGTGATCATAAATCCAACGAGAAAAAACAAGACTGTTTATCTTCCCTCAGCTCATTTCAAGCACCGCCCAGGATGTTAACCCATCAGTCGACTAACACTAATGTGCCTGTTTACTGCTGCATGAACAGGGGCGGGTCAATACGCCTCTCTTCAAGGTGCATCACAGAGGATAGCGTTGATGGGACAATATGCATTACTGATTCGGATAGTGTAAATTTTACCTCATTAATCTAGTAATCTTACGACAGACACAACAGAACTAGACAGGAACGAGCACCAGGATGGGCACACTGCGTATTCCTACACTGGTAGGTAGACAAAGGCAAAAGCCAACAAAGTGAAATAGACACTAATAGCAAAAGGGGTCCTTCTAACACAACGATGTATTAAAAGGAATCCTCTCCTGCAATGTATTTGTACCCATATTCCTGGACTGCCAGGTCTTTAACACACAAAACTCATAAAACATAACCAACAATGTCTGCAGGGTAAAATGAGTAAGTGGGAGGAAACAAAGAAACATAAGATGACGGACAGGTCTGTGCAAAAAAAAAAAAAAAAAATACGAAATTCAACCGAAAGAAACGTAACATAATGATTCGGGGAGTAGAGGACTGGATAACTTAATTACTGCACATAGGTACATCTCGAAGTAGAAGGAAGGAGACGAGACGGTACATGTGCACAGGAGATGTTATGGCTGCTAGAAACAAGTAACAACAATGACCAAACCTGTAAACATCCACCCATCCTACCCCTCCCAACAATACCAATTGGCTTATCTTCAGATCAAATTAAATCCTGCCAGTTTCACTATTCCCCAAGAAGGTAAGACTGACCGACAACATCGAGAGAACAACACTTAAACATTGTTAAGTAAAGGACACAATTGCAACTAATGTGACATTTTATTGTGGCAACGTTTCGCTCTCCAGGAGCTTTCTCAAGCCGTTACAAGCAATATGGACACAGTTGGCATATATATACTCTCAAGGTGAGGTGAAAAAACTAGTGGTGGTAAGTAGTAGTGATATAAGTAGTATTAGTAGTAGTAGTAGTAGAAGTAATACATTAAGGTAGAACAATCAATATGCACATGAGTAAAAGGTGATAAAACAAATACTTGGGTAGTATAACAATAGGTTAGACAAATATTTCTGCTGGAGTTAAAATATAGAAGGCCAGTAGGAGTGTTCCACATCACGATGTGCTAAATTAGCAGAGAGACTATGTGATGGTAGGGTTTACTGTTTTCAGGAGGATTCTTGCTAAGACTTCAGAGATGGTGAAGCTGCCTTTTTTTTTGTTTAATTGTGGTAGAAACAGAGATAAGTGCTGATTCAAGGCATTTTCGTCTGGAAATTGTTTCTTTGATTACTAGTCGGGCGTCTTTGAATTTCATGAGATGATTGTTGGAATTTCGGTGTTGTACGCAGGCGTTGTTCAGGTTATCGTTTCTGCATGCATTCATGTGTTCATTGATGCGTGTCTCAGGTTTCTTTGTTTCTCCTACATAAATTCTGTCGCAGCCTCCACAGGGTATAGTGTAGACCCCTGCGTTGTGGTTCATGGTGGATTTAGTCCTGGTTGATCCTTAATAGAAGTACTGGAAGCGATGGCGATTAGTGTTATTGTGCAAATTTTTAGAAATGTTGGATGCAACAAAGTTATAATTTTTCCCAACACCGGGTTTTGCATCACATTTCTAAAGTTTTTTGCACGTCCTCTTCCGTCCCGGGAAAGCAATAAAGCCTGTAAACAACGGTCTCAACCCTGGGGGCCCGGGAAGGCAGGGCCCAGGAAACGGAAAAACTCCGAGCCCGCATCGGGAAAACCATAACCTGGGCAAACGACTGGGCACCGAACCAAAAACATTAGGGTAAAAGAACCGGAAACCCGCCTGAACAAGAAAATTCCGTTACCTTTTTTTCCCGTGAAACAGGCAGGCGCCCCCTCTCGAACCAGAATTGGTCCACCCCCAAGTTTTCTCCCTGAATTGCACATTGAAAAATGTGGCCCCCTTTGGCCTTCTCACCTCCAGGAAAATTTTGGGCT
Organism: Cherax destructor; assembly: GCA_009830355.1. Taxonomy (NCBI): domain Eukaryota; kingdom Metazoa; phylum Arthropoda; class Malacostraca; order Decapoda; family Parastacidae; genus Cherax; species Cherax destructor. The sequence goes on along the minus strand of WNWK01007272.1, from coordinate 18,813 downwards.
ATTTTACTACCCGTTTTTTTGTTTTACTCATGTGATTTGTGTATTACTTCTCCTTTTACTCTAATACTCCCCATTCATATAACACATAGTTTCCCTCGCCTTGAGATAGTATTTTTCCCCCTGTTATATCGCTTGTAACGCAACTCCTGAAGGGAGCATTGCACAAAAAAATGTCACGTTAGTTACAGTATCCTACCAACATATTGTAAATAATTCTACCAATATTATTACAAAATAAACATTAACGTACTAACATTGACACTTAACTGATACTTAAACACAAACAGAATTTATAAACATTGTCTGACGAGGACCTGTGATGAGACTGGATGACCACAACGAAAACATAATCGCAGACTAAAATGGAAAACAATTCAACTTCAGAAATGAAGAACAAGCTTTAATTAGGACAGCATTTCGATCTGTCAAGGACTTTTATCAAAATCTTAAAGATCGAAACATAAAAGCTTGTTGTGTGAAGTCTCTTTCTGAATTATTGTCATCAACACATCACGTGATCAGCTTCAGATATATCATCAACACATCACTGTGATCCAGCTTCAGATATATCATCAACACATCACTGTGATCCAGCTTCAGATATGTCATCAACACATCACTGTGATCCAGCTTCAGATATGTCATCAACACGTTGTATCAATACAATGTAATCCTTACATACAGACAAGAATGAATCCCATAACTGCCATAATCCCATGCAACGGTTGGGTAACAAGGAATTAATCAGGTTTAATGCGAGGAAAGGGATGAAAGCTTCACTTTTATGGATCAGAATTCCTTCACCCGCATCCCGGGAAACTTGAAAAGAAGATTGGAAAACAAAACGGTGGTGTCTGAGACAGTACACAGCTTCAAGAGCACGTACGGTACTAACAGATAGCGACTGCACACACAGCAGCTTATGAGGCGGCCCAAGAGCTAATGCTGAAAACCTGAACATTACTGGGTATTTGCTCACCTAGATACATAACAAGAATATCAGAAGAATAAGGAGGGAGCGATAGAGATGAGAGAGAGAGAGAGAGAGAGAGAGAGAGAGAGAGAGAGAGAGAGAGAGAGACATACAGACAGAGAGACAGAGAGACAGACAGACAGAGAGAGAGACAGAGAGAGACAGAGAGAGAGAGACAGAGAGAGAGAGACAGAGAGACAGAGAGAGACAGAGAGAGAGACAGAGAGAGACAGAGAGAGACAGAGAGAGAGAGACAGAGAGAGAGACAGAGAGACAGAGAGAGACAGAGAGAGACAGAGAGAGACAGAGAGAGAGAGAGACAGAGAGAGGGGCAGGGAAAGAGAGAACGGGAAAGAGGGGTGAAAATGAGGGGTGAAAGAGAGGAGTAAAAGAGGGGTGGGAAACAAGAGGATAATAACCTAGTTAAGAGTAGTAGCTAGAGTACACACCAACAACATTACTAGTCACAAACCAGGTCGTAATTGGCGGACGGAGAATCGAATCTCCAATATTTCTTGTGCTAAAAAAACCCGCACGAGATAACAGATTCAAGCGCTTCGTGGAACACAAGGTAGAGTGGAGGCGGGGAAGTAGAGGGATGCCAGCGGGGTTCCTGCTACTGGGTACTGCTGCTAGAAGGCTTCACCTTTAACATGCTCCAACTCTACTGCTACTCCCCCTAAATACACGGTCCTCTCCCCACCACCAATACACCTCAAAATCCACATTCTCACGATGGAATACACATATTTCTTAAGGTTTATCCTCCTCGGAGGACGTTTAAATCTGGGTATGTGTCATTTCGTCTTTTAAGGAACATGGTGCATATATCTCTATCGTGAAGGATACAATTATTTAGTGTTGAGAGTGATTATCATCTCTGATTCCTCGTCATCTTAGCTTTCAAAGGAAATATATCTCAATGTGTCTTTGTGCGTGTCTCTCTCTCTGTCCTGTCTTTACTTCTATATTTGTCTGCATCTCTGTCTTCATCGGTTTCTGTCTACTTTTCTGTTTGTCTACTTTTCTGTGTTTGTCTGCTTTTCTCTGTTTGTCTGCTTTTCTCTGTTTGTCTGCTTTTCTCTGTTTGTCTCTGTCTGTCTGACTATCCCTCTCTCTCTTTGAGTTTGTGCCTGTGTCTTCTCGAGGTCATGGACACGTAGCAAATAATAAAACACCTTCGTGAGACACAGGACTGCTTCAAACATATATAACCTAATCTTTGTGGAGACACACACACAGTGTATCCGTGTGTGCAGCTAAGGTTGTCCTGTCCTTATGACACTGCTCACAACAATGACGACCTCCACACAGGAGACTCCTTACTGACGGAGGGATCACCCAGCTGTACTACTGCAAGTCCTTTCTTAAGCTGAGAAGAGTTTCTTTTCTCAAGTGCTCTGGTTATGGTAGTGTCCTCGAGTTGAACCATCATTTATGGGGCAGTGAGCTGAACTATTATTCATAGGGTAAGGAGAAGAATTAGTATTCATGGAACAGGGAGCTGAACTATAATATTCATGGGACAGGGAGCTGAACCATTATATTCATGGGACAGGGAGCAGAACCATTATATTTATGGGGCAGGGAGGTGAACCACTGTTATATTCATGGGACAGGAAGCTGAACCATTATATTCATGGGGCAGGAAGCTGAACCATTGCAGGTCCTTCCTAGAGTTGAGGAAACGAACTTGTTTTTCTCTTCGTTGCTCATTTTCTACCTTGACTTACACTGACTCAGAAGCATCAATGCTTATTGTATTAATTTAATTGTTTTCCGAGTAAACTTCTACAGGGAATGGGTTTACCCATCAGCGCTGTCTTGACCAACTAATTCATCAAACACCTAGAAACTGAACACTTCGCCAACATTATTCCCAGCAACGTTACATGAGATACATAGATGACATCCTTGTAAACAATCACCAAAGTTCTGCAGGGAAGGTCCAATGAAGTAAAACCGACGGATTACCATTCCTCGAAGTCCTCATCCACGAAGCTGGGTAATGTCTTAAGGTTCCAAGTCTACACAAATTATTATTATTATTATTATCAAAAGAAGCGCTAAACCACAGGGGTTATACAGCGAAGTCTACACAAAGCATATGAACAAAAATAATCTCACGCATTTCTACTCCTTTCGAAGATATTACAACTCAGAGGCATCACCATTAGCTCTTTTCCTGAGAGCATATCGCATCTGTAGCCCAGAGTTTATAGACAAGGAAGGCTCCTACAAACATTATCGTTCACCTAACTTCACTTCCCACCTTTCCAAAGAGCTGCAAGGAACAAGCTCTTTGCATCATCAGTTCTCCCGCACTGTGAACAAAGTTATCTTTATCAACAGCCAATTTGCCCTGAACGTCTCCAGAGCATCACCATAACAAACATCACAGATCACGCTAGAACTGTGTGGAGGCTGTGACAAGATGCATAGCAGAGTAAACAGTGTGAAGCATAGGAACACATCTAAACGAACACATCTTTGCATGCAGATGCGACAAACAAGCACGTATACAACATCAAAACACCACCAGCCGCTTGATAAGATGGAACGATACCTACTTAGTGATTAAGGAAATGTAAACAGCAAAGAAAACGCCTTGAAGTGGCATTAATCTCTATCCGAGATGCTGTTACACAGAACAAAGACAGCTTCACTATTTCTGCACCATTAGCATGTATACCTTGTACATGTACTTGTAGAAATCAAGATTATTATTATTATTGTGAACCCTCTGTGAAACAATGAACCCATCCGTCACATGACAACAACAATTTACTTTCGCTAATATTACTACCAATATGACTGTGATTATGCCCCATTCCTTCATTTCATTTTGTTCCCTTTATATACTCTCTGTCCTTGAACGTTTTATAGACTTGATAAAATTCCTGGATAGCGAAACGAAGCCATAATAAATGTCTTATTAGTTGTCCCTGTGTTTATTCATTATATTATTCCCTCCTCATCCATGCATTCGTCAACAAGCTTGATTTATGTGTTACCTCTTGGAGATAGAAAGAAAGAGAGAGAAAGAGAGAGAGAAAGAGAAAGAGAGAGAGAAAGAGAGAGAAAGAAGAGAGAAATAAAAAAAGGCACAATACCGTGACTGGAACAATACACAAATAACCCGCACATAGAAGAGACGAGTATTTTTCACCAGACTAACACTCTTCGCACTAATCTAGTTCATACCTCTCCTCCCTGTATAGATGTTCCTGGTGTCTACTCTATTTCTTGTTCCTCCTGTCCTCTTCAGTACTTTGGAGAAACTAGCTGATCTCATTCTGACAGCACAAAAGTAGTGTTAGTCTTGCCGACACCAACAATGCTCTTTTCTGTCATTGATTGGTCTTCTGCTAAAACTATCTACCCTACGTCTAACTTTCACAGTCGCCGTCTGGTTGAATCCTCCCTTATACACAACTTTCCTTGTATGAATCTTAGTCGTGGCTTTGTCTCTGTGGATGTCTTCCTTTCCCATTACATTGTTAAATGCTCCAAACTTCAGAACAACCGTGACTTAACCTGATTCTTTTTTCCCCTTCTCCCTCTTCCCTTTCCTCTTTCTCCTTTGGGTTTTCTTTATTCTGCCTTGAGTATTTGTCCTTTATTATTTTCCCGACTCTGTGTTCTTGCTAATACCCTCTGTGGGCCTCTAACTCCCCTGCACTGCTCCTCTGTCTTAGTATTTGACTCCACTACTACTACTACTACCTCCACCACTCCGTCTCTTGTTCCCGTCCCTGTCTGCTGTCCTATATATACTCCCTCCTTCTCTCCTTTTTGTTAGTGTGACTTTGTAAATGGTCCAAGTCGGACCGAAACGTCGTCGTAAGCTCCTCTCTTCTATGTGCTGGTTATTTGTGTGTGAAGAGAGAAAGACAAAGTGAGAAAGAGAGAGAAGAGAAAGAGAGAGGGAGAGAGAGAGCCCGCACCGTCGACCTCCTTGTATCCTCCCACGCATCACGCCCACACTGGAGCCACGCCCACACACGAGGCACCAGCTGGTCTAGCTGGCTGGACGCCCGACTGGTCTCTTCAAGCGCCTCTTTCACATCAACCCTCGAGAAAAGAAATTCCATCTTTTTCACGTCTTTAAGATACATAGTTGATAAACACTCAGAAAAATAATTAATAATTTTGTACAAACAATAAAGATACCCAAATATTGCACATGAGTCTCATTCTTATCGTCGTCAGCATGTTAGAGGTTCACTGGTGTTATCAGTTCTGCTTCCAGCTTCTTCAAGATTTTTGGACGAATTGCTGCTGCTTGTAGGTATTCATTCCTTCACTCTAACTTCTCTTTCATCCCACGACTTTTCTCTCCCTTCTCTCTTTCCTCTCCCTCCTTTCATCTCTCTCCCGTTGGAGATCTAAGAGCAACCAGTTCTTAGTGGTGAACTCTGGGTGTTAGGACGACTCTAGTTAATCAGTGTATAGGGAATAAAAAACCACAACACCGTGACTGGAACAATACACAAATAACCAGCACATAGCAAAATTAAACTTATGACGACGTTTCGGTACGATTTTGACCATTAACTAGTGACTAGTTAATGGTCCAAGTCGGACCGAAACGTAGTCATAAGTTTCTTTCTCCTATGGGCGGGTTACTTGTGTACAGTGTATATATTGTGTGTCTGGATAAAACATACGTATATAGGATCAAATTTGATTAAAATTCATTAGGTTGATAATGGTATAATATACAGACAAGTTGGTGATTAAGACACATGTGCAACAGTTGGGTATCTTTATTGTAGAGACGTTTCGCCCACACAGTAGGCTTCCTCAGTCAAATACAGAGGCAGCAGGTGTAGTAGTGAAATAAAGATGATGTAATCAGTCCATCAACCTTGGAGAAAAAGTATTTGGGGTGATCAGTCCCTCAGCCTGGAAAAGAGTTCAGCTCCATGGTCTGGAACGATATCGTTCCAGACCATAGAGCTGAACTCATCTCCCGGCTGAGGGACTGATAAAATCATCTTCATTTCCCTACTGCATCTGCTGCCTCTGTATTTGACTGAAGAAGCCTACTGTGTAGGCGAAACGTTTCAACAATAAATATACCCAACTGTTGCAAATGTGTCTTAATCATCAAAACTCATTACTCAAGCGAATAGGGAATATAATAAAAATAACGTATTTGTCACTATTACTTCCATTCTCGTCTGGACGCCTCACATGGTCACTGCAACTTGCACACCCTCTACAACACTCTTCCATAACGAATAATAACGAAACAAATAACGTTTACAGAGACAATTATAAGGGAAAGCAACGTGGATCACGAACTGACGTTATGCACCGTTGGTGAGACCTGACGAGGCGAAGTTTGGAGTCATCTCACCAAAGACCTTTTGTCCCAGAAATTGATTATAGATGCAAAATTGTTTGTGCTCAACCTTAAGCCCCCTCCAATTTTTATTTCTTCTCTTCCTCATCCTTCTCTTCCTTATCCTCCTTATACTCTTCCTTATCCTAATCTCTTTCCTTATCCTCTTATACTCTTCCTTATCCTAATCTTATACTACTCTTCCTTATCCTAATCTTATACTACTCTTCCTTATCATTCTATCCTCTTCCTTATGCTCTTATCCTCCTCTTCCTTATGCTCTTATCCTCCTCTTCCTTATGCTCTTATCCTCTTCTTCCTTATGCTCTTATCCTCTTCTTCCTTATGCTCTTATCCTCATCTTCCTTATGCTCTTATCCTCCTCTTCCTTATGCTCTTATCCTCTTCTTCCTTATGCTCTTATCCTCCTCTTCCTTATGCTCTTATCCTCCTCTTCCTTATGCTCTTATCCTCCTCTTCCTTATGCTCTTATCCTCCTCTTCCTTATGCTCTTATCCTCCTCTTCCTTATGCTCTTATCCTCCTCTTCCTTATGCTCTTATCCTCCTCTTTCTTATACTAATCTTCTTTATACTCTTCCTTATCCTCATGTTCCTTATAATCTTCCTTATCCTCCTGTTCCTTATACTCTTCCTTATCTTCGTCTTCCAAGAGACTGGCGGTTAATTCCTCTCCTCCTGGGTTGCATTTTGCCATCTTTGGAAAACTTTGTGTTGACTTTCTCTAACTCGTTCCTCTTTTTTAATACTTTGTATCATCCGTGCAGCTCATCATCCTTGTAGCTCATCATCCGTGTAGCTCATCATCCGTGTAGCTCATCATCCGTGTAGCTCATCATCCTTGCAGCTCATCATCCGTGCAGCTCATCATCCTTGCAGCTCATCATCCGTGTAGCTCATCATCCTTGCAGCTCATCATCCGTGTAGCTCATCATCCTTGCAGCTCATCATCCGTGTAGCTCATCATCCTTGCAGCTCATCATCCTTGTAGCTCATCATCCTTGCAGCTCATCATCCGTGTAGCTCATCATCCGTGTAGCTCATCATCCGTGTAGCTCATCATCCGTGTAGCTCATCATCCGTGCAGCTCATCATCCGTGTAGCTCATCATCCGTGTAGCTCATCATCCTTGCAGCTCATCATCCGTGTAGCTCATCATCCGTGCAGCTCATCATCCGTGTAGCTCATCATCCGTGCAGCTCATCATCCGTGCAGCTCATCATCCGTGTAGCTCATCATCCGTGCAGCTCATCATCCGTGCAGCTCATCATCCGTGTAGCTCATCATCCTTGTAGCTCATCATCCGTGCAGCTCATCATCCTTGTAGCTCATCATCCGTGTAGCTCATCATCCGTGCAGCTCATCATCCGTGTAGCTCATCATCCTTGCAGCTCATCATCCTTGTAGCTCATCATCCTTGCAGCTCATCATCCGTGTAGCTCATCATCCGTGTAGCTCATCATCCTTGCAGCTCATCATCCGTGTAGCTCATCATCCGTGTAGCTCATCATCCTTGCAGCTCATCATCCGTGTAGCTCATCATCCGTGTAGCTCATCATCCGTGTAGCTCATCATCCTTGTAGCTCATCATCCGTGCAGCTCATCATCCGTGCAGCTCATCATCCGTGTAGCTCATCATCCGTGCAGCTCATCATCCGTGCAGCTCATCATCCGTGCAGCTCATCATCCGTGTAGCTCATCATCCTTGTAGCTCATCATCCGTGCAGTTCATCATCCGTGCAGCTCATCATCCGTGCAACTCATCATCCGTGCAGCTCATCATCCGTGCAGCTCATCATCCGTGCAGCTCATCATCCGTGCAGCTCATCATCCGTGTAGCTCATCATCCGTGCAGGTCATCATCTGTGCAGCTCATCATCATCTGTGCAGGTCATGTGGGAGTTAGCTTTACATCAGTGTCTCCTCCCCCAATTGTCAAAAAAAAAAATGTCCTTGTTCACTCTCAAAAAAAGTATCATTTACGTTGGGATCTTATCTCCCTGACCCAATTAAATATCGGACATTTTAAAATAACAGTTATCGTCACTACATCACTGTCTTGCCAAAGGCTTGCCTACGCTCCTCCTTCAAAACACAGACAATGTACTTTCCACCTCCAGGACTTCATAAATGTTACTTTGCTCACACTATAACAGCACGTCAAGTCATAAAAACCATTCGTCTTCACTCATTCCTATCTAACACACTCACGTGCGCTTCCTGAAAGTTCAAGCCCTTCGCACACAGAACGTCCTTTACCCCCTCCCTCCAACCTTTCCTAAGATGACCCCTACCCCACCTTCCTTCCACTACAGCTATATATGCCCTCCAAGTCATTATATTTTGTTCCACCCTCTCTAAATGTCCAAACCAACAACTCGACAACCTCTCCTCAGTCTTCTGGATAATACTTTTAGAAACCCCACACCTCCTTCTAATCTCCAAACTACGGATTCTCTGTATTATATTCACATTATACATTCACTTCCTCCATATTCTTTCTCCCTCCAATCTGATATTCAGTCTTTCATTACCTAATATTTTATTTTTATCCTCATCACTTTACTCTTTTCTATGTTCACTTTTAATTTCCTTCTTTTACATACCCTTTCAAACTCGTTCACCAACCTCTGCAACTTCTCTTCAAGAATACCCCAAAAGCACAGTATCATCAGCAAAAAGCATCTGTGACAACTCGGACTTTGTGTTAGATTCTTTATCTTTTGACCACACACCTCTTGCCAACACCCGAACATTCACTTCTCTTAAAACCCCATCTATAAATACATTGAACAACCAAGCATCGCTGTCTAAGGCCTACTTTTACTGTGAAATAATCTCACTCTCTCTTACATACTCTAACCTAAGCCTCACTATCCATGTAAAAACTCTTAACTGCTTTCAGTAACCTACCTCCTATTCCACACACACACACACACACACACACACATCGGAAGAGGACCAAGCAGGACTTCAAACAGACCTGGACAAGCTTGACATCTGGTCTAGCAACTGGCTTCTTGAATTCAATCCCACCAAATGCAAAGTCATGAAGATCGGAGAAGGACAAAGAAGACCGCTGACAGAGTACAGGCTAGGTGGACAAGGGCTACAAACCTCGGCAAAGGAGAAAGACCTTGGGGTGAGTATAACGCCAAGTACGTCTCCGGAGGCACACATCAACCAGATAACTGCGGCAGCATATGGGCGACTGGCAAACCTAAGATTAGCGTTCCGTTACCTAAACAAGGAATCGTTCAAGACACTGTACACCGTGTACGTCAGGCCCATACTAGAATATGCAGCACCAGTCTGGAACCCACACCTGGTCAAGCACGTAAAGAAACTAGAGAAAGTGCAAAGGTTTGCGACAAGGCTAGTTCCACAACTCAGGGTCTGTCCTATGAAGAAAGGTTGAGGGAAATAGGACTAACAACACTGGAGGAAAGAAGGGTCAGAGGAGACATGATAACGACATACAAAATACTGCGGGAATCGACAAGGTAGACAGGGACAGGATGTTCCAGAGAGGGAACACAGAAACAAGGGGACACAACTGGAAGCTGAAGACTCAGATGAGTCAAAGGGATGTTAGGAAGCATTTCTTCAGCCACAGAGTAGTCAGGAAGTGGAATAGTCTAGAGAAAGATATAGTGGAGGCAGGAACCATACATAGTTTTAAGACGAGGCATGATAAAGCTCATGGAGCAGGGAGAGCAGAGACCCAGTAGCGGACAGCGAAGAGGCGGGGCCAGGAGCTGAGTCTCGACCCCTGCAACCACAATTTGGTGAGTACAATTAGGTGAGTACACACACACACACAAGTAACGAGGCTTCAGCGCAACATGATCGTCACTTCAGCGTGAAGTAGCTTCAGCGACACAAGATCGCCGCTTCACACAATGATCCTACCTCAGCTCATTTCTAAGCCAATACAGAACAAAGCTCTGCTATACTGTGAAAAATATTCCCTCTCTGAAGAGATTTATAAAGTCAATACTTGAAAAAAACACCTCCAGTTGAGTTACACATTACCTTAAAAATACATTAGTCTATATTTATAACATCTGCCACATTGCTCTCCTATCCAAACTATTATATGCCTTTTCCAAATCCATAAAGGCAACGAAAACTTCTATTCCCTTATCTAAATACTGTTCACCTATATGCTTCACTGTTAACACTTGGTCAACACACACCCCTATTCATGCTCTCTGCCAATCTCTAGGTAACTTACCTTCTTCCATACATTTATTAAATAAAAACACCAACCATTCTAAAACTATATCCCCACCTGTTTTTAACATTTCTGTCTTTATCCCATCAACCCCAGCTGCTTTACCCCCTTTCATTCTACCCACTGCCTCAAGCACCTCCCCCACACTCACAACTGGCTCTTCCTCACTCCTACAAGATGTTATATACCTCCCTGCCCAATGCACGAAATCACAGCTTCCCTATCTTCATCAACATTAACACATTTAGCAGTTCCTCAAAATACTCCCTCCATCTTCCTGATACTTCCAACTCTCCATCTAATAACTCTCCTCTCCTATTTTTAACTGTCAAATCCATTTGTTCCCTAGGCTTTCTTAACTTATTAATCTAACTCCAAAACTTTTTCTAATTCTCAGCAAAATTTGTTGATAGTATCTCACCCTCTCTCTCATTTGCTTCCCTTTTACATTACTTCACCACTCTCTTAACCTCTCTTTTTCTCTCCATATACTCCTCTCTCCTTGCATCATTTCTACTTTCCAAAAACCTCTCATATGCTAACTTTTTCTCTCTTACTACTCTCTTTACCTCATCATTCCATCAATCGCTCTTCTTGCCTCCCGCATCCATTTTCCACAACTTCTGCTGTACCTCTACAGTCTCGTTGTCTATACTCTCACTAGACCATCCTTCTTCCAATAGTTGTTTTGATCTTACCCTGACTGACTCCTTTAGTTTATACAACTATTACCTACTTAATATTATCCGTTAAAATTATATAGTAATATTTTTGGATTTATTAGGTATATGTATGTGAATGCAGTGTTGATACACTATCTAATGTATCATCACTGTATTGCTATTACCACTGTATCCAGTGGTCAGCACTGCAAGAGCTGAGGCTGATGACGTTAAAAGTTTAACCTTGGAAAACACATGCACTCGTGGCTTGATTGGTGGCGTCTTCACCTTACACAGTGATGTGTCCGAGATCGATGCCCGGCACGGGTGGAAAAGTTTCTACCCCTGTTCACCTATCAGTAAGTAGGTACCTGGGTATGGGTGGCATCCTGGGAAATAAGATTAAACGACTCTAGTAGAAATAAGACAAGAGAGTCCTCGATGACGCACTGGCTTTACTGGGTTCCACACAACTCGCACATAGAAGAAGAGCTTACGACGACGTTTCGGTCCGACTTTGACCGTTTACAAAGTCACACTAACACAAAGAAAGGTAGAAGGGGTATTTATAGGCCAGCAGATTCTGCGGCCGGTGACGCACCCACACTACGCAACTCTGAGAAAACTTCCCGTGCTTCAGTTGCTGCCTTGCAACATTGCATAGCTCCTGATGACGCGCTGAGAACTGTGAAAGTACTTGAGCTAAAGATTTCCACCCCTGTGGTTTGTCTTGCATATATATATATATATATATATATATATATATATATATATATATATATATAATATATATATATATATATATATATATATATATACAGCTCCCGGTGTATGTAAACTTGCCACTGTAGAGTGTGTGCACACTGCTCCACTGTGGCCTCGGCCATGGGCCACCACCACCACTATGGGACACCACCTAACTCCATCAACATTGTAATTCTTGACGTGAGAGTAAGAGATAACCAGTGGGTGGGCTATGTCAGGTTTAATCAAGGTGTTAATGTTAAGGTAGATATTAAGGTCAATCCCTACCGAGGTCATTAAAGTAGCAAACAAAACTAACCTTCAAGTGCAAACAACACACTCTTACCTTCAAGTGCAAACAACTCTCTAACTTTCAAGTGCAAACAACACACTCTAACCTTCAAGTGCAAACAACACACTCTAACCTTCAAGTGCACTATTATTGTTAAGTATGGGGCCAAGCAGAGCCTAAGGAATGGTGAGCAATCAGGTTCGATCCAAGGAAAGGACAAGTCCAAGTCTTTAGATCAAAAGCCCTTCGGCGGCATCAAGAAATCTTCTTTTAAGAGATCAAGTGACAAGAATAAAAAAAAAAACAATACGGAAAGTGGAGCAATTTAAAAGTAATCCAGGAATTGGATAATAAACAAAGACAATGTTTCGATCCGGTAAACCATTAAAAAAACCCATGACGACCCGAAACACCTTCTCATTTTCACAATCACTACGTGGGTTATTTTTTAAATACATTTTAATCCTTAAAAATTAAAACAAACTCGTATATATACACTGAAAAATATAAAAAAATCAGCCCTGAGTACAAAGGTGGATTTAATTTCCATCGCAATACTGTGTACAGAACACTGGAAGTCCATCGTTGAGTACATAGAACAAGTACACGTAGAGGACCTAAATTATTATTATAATCAAAAGAAGCGCTAAACCACAAGGGTTATACAGCATATAGGACCTAAAACATACACTACTAGTTGAGTACATGAAACAGGATAAAAGTCCATCGCTGAGTGAAATAAAAGAAAATACTGAGAGCTGCGTAGAGACTGAGTGTACTGCAGACTGAACACCTGCAGACTGAACACCTGCAGACTGAACACCTGCAGACTGAACACCTGCAGCAAGAGGCAGCATAACAACGATAATTGCTGTTGTTTAGGCAGCTGAGAAACACTGTTTTCCATACACGCTGTTATCAACAAGAGTTGGAATCTGCCTCACTCTTTTGAAATACCCAATTCTATATACACAATGTGTGAGGTACTTGAGTCACCTTATCTAGTCACACACACACACACACACACACACACACACACACACACACACACACACACACACACACACACACACACACACACACACACACACACACACACCAACCCACGAATTATTTATCAAGAAACGATTGCAGGATAGAACACGTTTGGTAAGATTTTATATATTAACGTAAATGAAGTTCAAAATGACCAGAACGTAGGGACATATAAACAGGAAGAAACCTGATATAATCTGTTACACTAAAACTAAACTAGAACAATAAGGTTATGGAACTCTTTTGTGTTGTGGTGTAAGTGTTGAAGGGACAGTCAGTCGGAGAGAACTGTAGGCTGAAGGACAGTGAAGGTGAGGTACTGAACAGGTGTAAACATCAGCTTTGAGACCTGTAGATAAATGGTTCAGAGAACCCACACGTTGATAAATTAGACACATGTGAAACAATAGGGTATCCTTATTGTGGAAACGTTTCGCCACGAAACTGGTTTCATTACCTCAAACTCCTTCTGATCTTTACCATTCTTCTTTGTCTTGAACTGATGAAGTCAATGAGTAGAGAAATGTTTCCACAATGAAGATACCCAAGTATTGTACATGTGTCTAATTTAAGAACTGCCTAAAACACTCTGAGACCAAGCCGACGCCCTGCTTGGTGTTGAGTGTCAGGCAACTCTAGAGTACATGGAAGGTACTCTTCCCTGTAGGTAGAGTCGGGTAGCGACCTGCTTGTATCAAAAACCCTCCTTTTCTTTTAAACTCTGGAATTGGCTTTTTCGAAGGGTCACCCGTGAGAGTACGAGGGATGTGTTTCTTTGTAATTCAGGCAGGAAAGGGGACGGTCACAACTTGGGTTATTACTAGTATGATGTTTCTCCACAGAGTGAACATTCTTGACATGTAGTATTTTGTGGTGTTGGTTGAAGCTCCCTCACTAGCAAGCCTTGACCTGCTACGTATACAGAAAGAAGGAAGATGACTGCTGACAACTTAAGGAAAATGGACACGGTTTCATATACTTACATCTTCATCGAAAATCTTTCGGTCCTGGGACCTCGATCATTGGGATTTGAAAACATTATCCTAACTGTATGCATTCATGTCCATTTCTCTCCTCTCTCTCTCTCTCTTCTCTTTTATATATATATATAATATATATATATATATATATATATATATATATATATATATATATATATATGTCGTGCCGATTAGGTAAAACTGGTCGATTAGCAAGAACTCATCTAAAATTCAGTCCTTTCTAAAATTTTCTCTTATACGTTTAAAGATATATTTTTTCATTTATGTTAATGTAAGAATTTATAATTTTGTACCAAGAGAAACTTTGAAACCTACCTAACCTTATTACAACAAGCGCAATTTAATTTAGCCTAACCCAACTAAATATATTTTAGATACGTTAACATTAATTTAATAATAAACAAACACAATGAAATATATTTTTTCGTTATGTTCAGAATGATTTTGGAGAAATTATTGCATACACAAATTTTCACTTGTCTTATATGGCAAGGTGAGCGTTGCTATTTAAGCCAAAATCAAAGTTTTACCTAATCGGCACGACATATATATATATATATATATATTTTTTTTTTTTTTTTATTAACACATCGGCCGATTCCCACCAAGGCAGGGTGGCCCGAAAAGAAAACTTTCATCATCATTCACTCCATCACTGTCTTGCCAGAAGGGTGCTTTACACTACAGTTATAAAACTGCAACATTAACACCCCTCCTTCAGAGTGCCGGCACTGTACTTCCCATCTCCAGAACTCAAGTCCAGGCCTGCCGGTTTCCTGAATCCCTTCATAAATGTTACTTTGCTCACACTCCAACAGCACGTCAAGTATTAAAAAACCCTATGCCTCCATTCACTCCTATCAAATACGCTCACACATGCTTGCTGGAAGTCCAAGCCCTCGCACACAAAACTTCCTTTACCCCTCCTCCAACCTTTCCTAGGCCGACCCCTACCCCGCCTTCCCTCCACTACAGATTTATACACTCTCGAAGTCACTCTGTCTCGTTCCATTCTCTCTACATGTCCAAACCACCTCAACAACCCCTCCTCAGCTCTCTGGACAATCGTTTTGGTAATCCGCACCTCCTCCTAATTTCCAAACTCCGAATTCTCTGCATTATATTCACACCACACACTTGACCTCAGACATGACATCTCCACTGCCTCCAGCCTTCTCCTCGTTGCAACATTCATCACCCATGCTTCACACCCATATAAGAGCGTTGGTATAACTATACTCCATACATTCCCTCTTTACTTCCATAGACAAGGTTCTTTGTCTCCACAGACTCCGAAGTGCTCCACTCACCCTTTTCCCCTCATCAATTCTATGATTCACCTCATCCTTCATAGACCCATCCGCCGACATGTCCACTCCCAAATATCTGAATACATTCACCTCCTCCATACTCTCTCCCTCCAATCTGATATCCAATCTTTCGTCACCTATTCTTTTTGTTATCCTCATCACCTTACTCTTTCCTATATTCACTTTCAATTTTCTTCTTTTACACACCCTACCAAATTCATCCACCAACCTCTGCAGCTTCTCTTCAGAATCTCCCAAAAGCACAGTGTCATCAGCAAAAAGCAACTGTGACAACTCCCACTTTGTATTTGCTTCTTTATCTTTTAGCCCAACACCTCTTGCCAAGACCCTCGCATTCACTTCTCTTACAACCCCATCTATAAATATATTGAACAACCACGGTGACATCACACATCCTTGTCTAAGGCCCACTTTTACTGGGAAATAGTCCCCTTCCCTCCTACACACTAACCTGAGCCTCACTATCCTCATAAAAACTCTTCACTGCTTTCAGTAACCTTCCTCCTATTCCATACACCTGCAACATCTGCCACATTGCCCCCCTATCTACCCTATCATACGCCTTTTCCAAATCCATAAATGCCACAAAAACATCTTTACCCTTATCCAAATACTGTTCACCTATATGTTTCACTGTAAACACTTGGTCTACACACCCCTACCTTTCCTAAAGCCCTTGTTCATCTGCTATCCTGCTTTCTGTTTTACTCTTAATTCTTTCAATAATAACTCTACCATACACTTTACCAGGTACACTCAACAGACTTATTCCCCTATAATTTTTGCACTCTCTTTTGTCCCCTTTGCCTTTATACAAAGGAACAATACACGCTCTCTGCCAATCCTAGGTACCTTACCCTCTTCCATACATTTATTAAATAATAGCACCAACCACTCCAAAATTATATCCCCACCTGCTTTTAACATTTCTATCTTTATCCCATCAATCCCAGCTGCCTTACCCCTTTCATTCTACCCACTGCCTCACGAACTTCCCCTACACCACAACTGGCTCTTCCACACTCCTACAAGATGTTATTCCTCCTTGCCCTACACACGAAATCACAGCTTCCCTGTCTTCATCAACATTTAACAAATCCTCAAAATATTCTCTCCATCTTCCGATACCTCTAACTCTCCATTTAATAACTCTCCTCTCCTATTTTTAACTGTCAAATCCATTTGTTCTCTAGGCTTCCTCAACTTATTAATCTCATTCCAAAACTTTTTCTTATTTTCAACAAAATTTGCTGATAACATCTCACCCACTCTCTCATCTGCTCTCTTTTACATTGCTTCCACCTCTTTTAACCTCTCTTTTTTTCTCCATATACTCTTCCCCCCTTGCATCACTTCTACTTTGTAAAAACCTCTCATATGCTAACTTTTTTTCCCTTACTACTCTCTTTACATCATCATTCCACCAATCGCTCCCTTCCCTCCCGCACCCACTCGCCTGTAACCACAAACTTCTGCTGAACACTCTAACACTACATTTTTAAATCTACCCCTACATTTTCGACCCCATTGCCTACACTCTCACTAGCCCATCTATCCTCCAATAGTTGTTTATATCTTACCCTAACTGCCTCCTCTTTTAGTTTATAAACCTTCACCTCTCTTTTACTTACTGATTCTATTTTCCTTGTATCCCATCTACCTTTTACTCCCACTTAGCTATAACTAAAAAGTGATCTGATATATCTGTAGCCCTCTATAAACATGTACATCCTGAAGTCTACTCAACAGTCTTTTATCTATCAATACATAGTCCAACAAACTACTGTCATTACGCCCTACATCATATCTTGTATACTTATTTATCCTCTTTTTCTTAAAATATGTATTACCTATAACTAAACCCTTTCTATACAAAGTTCAATCAAAGGGCTCCCATTATCATTTACACCTGGCACCCCAAACTTACCTACTACACCCTCTCTGCATGTTTCTCCCACTTTAGCATTTAGGTCCCCTACCACAATTACTCTCTCATTTGGTTCAAAAGTTCCTATACATTGCTTAACATCTCCCAAAATCTCTCTCTCTCCTCTCCTCTCCTCCAGGTCATACACGCTTATTATGACCCACTTTTCGCATCCGACCCTTATTTTAATCCACATAATCCTTGAATTTAACATTTATATTCCTCTTTTCCTTCCATAACTGATCCTTCAACATTATTGCTACCCCTTCCTTAGCTCTAACTCTCTCAGATACTCCTGACTTAATCCCATTTATTTCTCCCCACTGAAACTCGCCTACCCCCTTCAGCTTTGTTTCGCTTAGGGCCAGGACATCCAACTTCTTTTCATTCATAACATCGGCAATCATCTCTTTCTTGACAATGGAACTGCCTTCACCCACCACGATTCACGGATCGTCCGTGTGCTAAAGGGCAGGGTGGCTGGAAGCTGTCTGCCAAGAGGTAAGGACAGAGAAGCGTCATTGACACAGCACACACTTTCATCAAACACCAAGAAAAACGCAACTTGGAAACCTCTTCCAATAACAGAAATCTTCCAAACACTATAATGGTTAACATTTTTTTCACTGCAAACAAAGAGTCCTGAAGTATATCTTAATAACATATATGAACAATATATATATATATATATATTGAGGAGGGGGAGAAGTTGATAGCCATGGAACGAGAGTTTAGCTATATTAATCAGGTATTTTCTTTACCTGTGAGCAGGGCGGACGTTAGTTTCAACACTGGTGATTGTGAGATGTTTTAATTCTATTTGTTATGTGTGTCCCCAAGAGACAGTGTGAATTCTTGGTGTATTACCATGTGAAGGATGACAACTGTTCTTCCACATGAACCGAGGGTGAGGAGAGATCATTGACTTGGTAAACAGCTGACAGGAGACATGAGTTTTTGTTCATATATGTTATTAAGATATACTTCAGGACTCTTTGTTTGCAGTGAAAAATGTTAACCATTATAGTGTTTGGAAGATTTCTGTTATTGGAAGAGGTTTCCAAGTTGCGTTTTCTTGGTGTTTGATGAAAGTTGTGCTGTGTCAATGACGCTTCTCTGTCCTTACCTCTTGGCAGACAGCTTCCAGCCACCCTGCCCTTTAGCACACGGACGATCCGTGAATCGTGGTGGGTGAAGGCAGTTCCATTGTCAATTTAATGTGCGATCAGAGGTACCAGAGGG
>WNWK01007271.1:30000-95865 GCA_009830355.1 Cherax destructor | reverse complement strand
AAAAATACTTTACATAATTGTTCGAGCTTGGACCATAACGTAATCCGGGGTCCACTGTACATACAAAACAAAAAAACCAAATGCTTATTTCTTTTGCAAAGGTTACAATGTGTGTTTACATTTCATAATTTGATTGGTACAAAGAAAGCCACTATCATGCCAAGGCATTTCAGGCAGACTGAACCTAATACAGTGGTACCTCGAGTTGATATTTTTTCGTTCGAGAATGCTGTTCAAGTGCCATTACCAAACGAATTTATCCCCATAAGGAATAATAAAATAGACTAGCCCTTTTTACACCCCCAAAAATATACCTACAAAAGCTTTTAAAAAAATAAACTTACATAAAAGGGCGATTTTGGAGACCATCGTAACTCGAGGTACCACTGTACTTAAAGTCTAGATGTTGATAATTCACCCAATGCAAACTTTGTCGTGGGCGCAAGTATTTTCTTCATGATTTTCCTTGTTTCTTCGTATAAACGTTGCTGATCCATTTCCACAAGTGTTACATCATAAAGTCATCAGAATGTGAGTCAATGTACTGACACACATTTTCACAATCCAAAGTTTCTAATCTGAGATGATTTGTCCCAAGCTGCACAATGTTTTCACAGTTTCAATATGGATTCAAAAGTGACAAAATCGTTGAAACAAAGAGGTTTGCCTGGATTCTACCTGGAGAGGGTTTCAGGGGTCAATGCCCCCACAGCCCGGTCCATGACCAGGCCTGGTGATGAATCGGGGACTGATCAACCAGGCTGTTACTGGTGGCCTCACATAAACCAACATATGAACCACAGCCTGGCTGATCGGTAATGACTATAGGTGTCTGTCCAGCTCACAAGCAGCTGTCATGTTGCCGGCAGTTACAGTGGACCCCCGGTGTTTGTCCTGCTCCAAACTTGCCCTTTTATGTAAGTGTATTTTTTTAAATGCTTTTGTAAGTGTATTTTTGGGGGTCTAAGCTGTATGACCCCTATGGTTTAGCACTTCTATTTGATTATAATATTAATTTGGGGGTCTAAAAGGACTAGTCTACTTTACATTATTCCTTATGGGAATAAATTTGTTTGGTAATGGCACTTGAACAGCATTCTGGAAACGAAAAATAACGAAAACCGGGGTCCACTGTACTTCAAGCCATGATTCACTTACGCTTTCAATTGCATTTTGGATATTGTAATCTTTCCAAAATTTTTTTAAACTTATGACATTTTCTTTAGTTGTTACTTTTATGGCTTACACAAAAGTACATCTTGAATAATAGACCTTAAATGTAGAATAACACCCTGATTCATTGGTTGCAGTAATAATGTATTCGCTGGCAGGAAAATTACATTGTCATTCAAGTCAGAAGTAGGATGACCTGCTGCACTGTCCAATAACAGCAAAATTTTGAAATCCATGTCATTATCTTTAAAGAATGAAAAGAATAAAGATTTTATTTCTTTGTAAAGGTTACAATGTGTAATTATAATTTCGGTTTGCTAAGTACAAAGAAAGACACTATCTTGCCAGGGCATTTCAACTGTAGGACAAAAATAATTTGCAAAGCAATCTTCAAACAATTGTCTTTTAACCAAGGCTTTCTTATTTGATCGCCATATAACAGCAAGAGCATTTTTTTTAATAGGATTTAACAGTCCTTAGATTTTCCACTCTGTACACCAGCATAGGCTTTAATTTAAAATCACCAAATGCATTCCCACCTAATGTGTTAAATGGTCTTTGAAACTAATATTCTGGTTGTAATCATTCTTTTTCCACCAGATAAGTGTGTCATGACATCTTAAAAAAAAAAACATTTTTTCTTGGTTAAAAATTTGCTCATCTTGTTGCCATTTTCTTCTACTATTTTTTTTAGATCATTAGGAAATGTTGCAGCTGCCTCCTTGTCTGCACTGGCACTTTGACTAGTAATTCAAACATTATGGAGTCCCATATGCTTTTAACGTTGTAAAACCAGCCATGACTTGCCCCCAAAAATTTCCAATTCATTGCCATTTTCTTTTTTTTAACATTGAATAGAGAATTCCTAGGTAGTATGTTGGTAGACAGCAGCCGCCCAGGGAGGTACTCACCCCCTGAAGTGAGTGTAAAACAAAACCTGTAATTGTTTTACATGATAATAGGATTGCTGGTGTCTTTTTCTGTCTCATAAACATGCAAGATTTCAGGTATGTCTTGTTACTTCTACTTACACTTAGGTCACACTACACATTCATGTACAAGCATACGTATCCTGAGAGTGAGGTTGACCTCTGTGGCGCAAGGTCATCAGGTCAAACTCTCACAACGAACTTCCTTTTTAGGTAGTAGGTTGGTAGACAGCAACCACCCAGGGAGGTACTACCATCCTGCCAGGTGACTGTGAAACAGAAACCTGAAACTGTTTTACATGATGGTAGGATTGCTGGTGTCTTTTTCTGTCTCATAAACATGCAAGATTTCAGGTACGTCTTGCTACTTCTACTTACACTTAGGTCACACTACACAAACATGTACACGTTTATTGTATACACATTTATCTGAGTTTTTTTTGATTTTATCTTAATAGTTCTTGTTCTTATTGCTTTTCCCTTTCATATCCATGGGGAAGTGGAATAAGAATCTTCCTCCGTAAGCCATGCGTGTTGTAAAAGTCAACTAAAATGCCGGGAACAATGGGCTAGTAACCCTTTTCCTGTATAGCTTACTAAAAAGAAGAAGAAGAAAACCGTCAAAGTGGGATGTTTGAATGTGCGTGGATGTTGTGCTAATGATAAGAAAGAGATGATTGTAGATGTTATGAATGAAAAGAAGCTGGATGTCCTGGCTTTAAGTGAGACAAAGCTGAAGGGGTAGGAGAGTTTCAGTGGGGAGAAATAAATGGGATTAGATCAGGGGTTTCAAATAGAGTTAGAGCTAAAGAAGGAGTGGCAATAATGTTGAATAATCAGTTATGGCAGGTAAAGAAGGAATATAAATGTATAAATTCAAGGATTATGTGGAGTAAAATAAAGGTTGGATGTGAAAAGTGGGTTATAGTAAGT
Organism: Cherax destructor; assembly: GCA_009830355.1. Lineage (NCBI taxonomy): Eukaryota > Metazoa > Arthropoda > Malacostraca > Decapoda > Parastacidae > Cherax > Cherax destructor. Next base: position 92,830 of record WNWK01007271.1, on the reverse strand, counting down.
GTTTATGCGCCTGGAGAAGAGAGAAGTGTAGAGGAGAGAGAGAGATTTTGGGAAATGTTGAGTGAATGTGTGGGGAGTTTTGAACCAAGTGAGAGAGTAATTGTGGTTGGGGACCTTAATGCTAAAGTGGGTAAAAATGTTGTGGATGGAGTAGTAGGTAAATTTGGGGTGCCAGGGTAAATGTAAATGGGGAACCATAAATTGAGCTATGTGTAGAAAGAGGTTTGGTAATAAGTAATACATATTTTATGAAAAAGAGGATAAATAAATACATATACAAGGTATGATATAGCACGTAAGGAAAGTAGTTTATTGGATTATGTATTGGTGGATAAAAGGTTGATGAGTAGGCTTCAGGATGTACATGTTTATAGAGGGGCAACGGATATATCAGATCATTATTTGGTTGTAGCTACAGTTAGAGTAAAGGTAGATGGGACAAAAGAAAATGGCACAGCAAGTAAGAGAGAGGTAAAAGTGTATAAACTAAGGGAGGAGGAAGTTAGGTGAGATATAACAAATATTGGCAGAAAGGTGGGCTAGTGCAAGTAGGAGTAGTGGGGGTTGAAGAGAGTTGGGATAGTTTTAAAAATGCAGTATTAGAATGTGGGGCAGAAGTTTGTGGCTATAGGAGGGTGGCAGGAGGAAAGAGGAGTGAGTGGTGGAATGAAGAAGTAAAGGGTGTGATAAGAGAAAAAGGTAGCTTATGAGAGGTTTTTACAAAACAGAAGTGTTAATAGAAGAGCAGAGTATATGGAGAGTAAAAGAAAGGTGAAGAGAGTGGTGAGAGAGTGCAAAAGAAGAGCGGATGAAAGAATGGGAGAGGCTCTGTCAAGAAATTTTGCTGAAAACAAGAAAAATTTTGGAGTGAGATAAACAAGGTAAGAAAGCCTAGGGAACGAATGGATTTGTCAGTTAAAAACAGAGTAGGGAGTTAGTAGATGGGGAGCTGGAGGTATTGGGTAGATGGGGAATATTTTGAGGAACTTTTAAATGTCGATGAAAAGAGGAGGCGATAATTTCATGTACTGGCCAGGAGGTACAACATCGTTTAGGAGTGAAGAAGAGCAGGATGTGAGGTGGGGAGGTGCGTGAGGCATTACGTAGAATGAAAGGGGTAAAGCAGCTGGAATTGACGGAATCATGACAGAAATGTTAAAAGCAGGGGGATATAGTGCTGAAGTGGTTGGTATTTTTGTTTAATAAATGTATGAAAGAGGAAGGTACCTAGGATTGGCAGAGAGCATGTATAGTTCCTTTATATAAAGGGAAGGGGATAAAAGAGAGTGTAAAATTATAGGGAATAAGTTTACTGAGTATACCAGGTAAAGTGTATGGCAGGGTTATTATTGAAAGAATTAGAGGTAAGACAGAGAGTAGGATTGCAGATGAGCAAGGAGGCTTTAGAGTGGGTAGGGATGTGATCAAGTGTTTCAGTGAAGATATGTGAACAGTAATGTGTATTAGCAAGTGTAATGCATTTATGTTTAGAACAGCTATTATAGATAGAAGGATAGAGAGAAGTTTTTATTGCATTTATGGATTTAGAAAAGGCATATGATAGAGTGGATAGGGAGCAATGTGGCAAATGTTGCAAGTGTATGGAATAGGTAGTAAGTTACTGAAGGCTGTAAAGAGTTTTATGAGGATAGTGAGGCTCAGGTTAGGTGTGTAGGAGAGAGGGAGATTACTTCCCGGTAAAAGTAGGTCTTAGACAGGGATGTGTAATGTCACCATGGTTGTTTAATATATTTATAGATGGGGTTGTAAAAGAAGTAAATGCTAGGGTGTTGAGGAGAGGGGTGGGATTAAATTATGGAGAATTAAATGCAAAATGGGAGTTGACACAGTTACTTTTTGCTGATGATACTGTGCTTATGGGAGATTCTAAAGAAAAGTTGCAAAGGTTAGTGGACGAGTTTGGGAGAGTGTGTAAAGGTAGAAAGTTAAAAGTGAACATAGATAAGAGTAAGGTGATGAGGGTATCAAACGATTTAAATAAAGAAAAATTGGATATCACATTGGAGAGAGGGATTATGGAAGAAGTAAATGTTTTCAGATATTTGGGAGTTGACGTCTCAGCGGATGGGTTTATGAAGGATGAGGTTAACCATAGAATTGATGAAGGAAAAAAAGTGAGTGGTGCATTGAGGTATCTGTGGAGACAAAAACGTTATCCATGGAGGCAAAGAAGGGAATGTACGAAAGTATAGTGGTACCAACACTCTTATATGGGTGTGAAGCATTGGTTGCAAATGCTGCAGCGAGGAGGAGGCTGGATGCAGTGGAGATGTCCTGTCTAAGGGCAATGTGTGGTGTAAATATTATGCAGAAAATTCGAATGTGGAAATTAGGAGAAGGTGTGAGTTACTAAAAGTATTTGTCAGAGGGCTGAAGAGGGGTTGTTGAGGTGGTTTGGTCATTTAGAGAGAATGGATCAAAGTAGAATGACATGGAGAGCGTATAAATCTGTAGGGAAGGAAGGCGGGGTAGGGTTCGTCCTAGAAAAGGTTGGAAGGAGGGGGTAAAGGAGGTTTTGTGGGCGAGGGCTTGGATTTCCAGCAAGCATGTGTGAGCGTGTTAGATAGGAGTGAATGGAGACGAATGGTTTTGGGACATGACGATCTGTTGGAGTGTAAGCAGGGTAACATTTTGTGAAGGGATTCAGGGAAACCAGTTAATTGATTTAGTTGGACTTGAGTCCTGGAAATGGGAAGTACAATGCCTGAACTTTAAAGGAGGGGTCTGAGATAGTGACAGCTGGGAGGGACTTTTCTCAGCTGTAGTATCTGAGCTCCTCTGCAAAGACAGTGATTATGTATGAGTGTGGTGAAAGTGTTGAATGATGATGAAAGTATTTTCTTTTTGGGGATTTTCTTCTTTTGGGTCACCCTGCCTCGGTGGGAGACGGCCGACTTGTTGAAAAAAAAAAAAAAAAATAATATATATATATATATATACACACCCTCTGGGTTTTCTTTAAAGGAGGGGTCTGAGATAGTGACAGCTGGGAGGGACTTTTCTCAGCTGTCGTATCTGAGCTCCTCTGCAAAGACAGTGATTATGTATGAGTGTGGTGAAAGTGTTGAATGATGATGAAAGTATTTTCTTTTTGGGGATTTTCTTCTTTTGGGTCACCCTGCCTCGGTGGGAGACGGCCGACTTGTTGAAAAAAAAAAATATATATATAATATATATATAAAATATATTATAACACACCCCTCTGGGTTTTCTTTAAAGGAGGGTCTGAGATAGTGACAGCGGGAGGGACTTTTCTCAGCTGTCGATCTGAGCTCCTGCAAAGACAGTGATTATGTATGAGTGTGGTGAAAGTGTTGAATGATGATGAAAGTATTTTCTTTTTGGGGATTTTCTTTTTTGGGTCACCCTGCCTCGGTGGGAGACGGCCGACTTGTTGAAAAAAAAAATATATATATATATATATACATATACAGTGGTACCTCGACTTAAGATATTTTTCATTCCAGAATGCTGTTCAAGTGCCATTACCAAACGAATTTATCCCCATAAGGAATGATGTAAAATAGACTAGTCCTTTTAGACCCCCAAAATTACACTTACAAAAGCATTTAAAAATAACTTCATAAAAGGGTGTGTTTGGGGACCATCGTAAGTCGAGGTACCACTGATATATATATATATATATAATACAGTGGTACCTCGACTTACGATATTAATCCGTCAGAGAGGGCATATCTTAAGGCGAAACAATCGTTACTCGAATCAATTTTCCCCATAAGAAATAATGGAAATAAATTTAATCCGTCCAATACTTCCAAAAGTAGTTAAATAAAATATTTTTAGAACTTTTGACATTAAATAATAAAGAATTTAATAAAGAATACCTAAATACACATGTAAATATTGAACAATAACATGTCACTTACATTTATTGAAGAGTTGTTGATGTGTGGAGGACGGGAGGAGGGAGAAGGTGGAGTAGTATGCTAGTGTTTGGAAGGGGAATCCCTTCCATTAACACTGCAGGTACCAAGTTCTTTTTTGGGGTTACTGGCCTTTTCTTTGAATGCTACACTCCCTGCATGAATGCTACACTCCCTGCATTCAATGCTACACTCCCTGCATCCCTGCTACACTCCCTGCATCCCTGCTACACTCCCTGCATCCCTGCTACACTCCCTGCATCTGCTACACTCCCTGCATCTATGCTACACTCCCTGCATGAATGCTACACTCCCTGCATGAATGCTACACTCCCTGCATGAATGCTACACTCCCTGCATGAATGCTACACTCCCTGCATGAATGCTACACTCCCTGCATGAATGCTACACTCCCTGCATCCTTGCTACACTCCCTGCATCCCTGCTACACTCCCTGCATCCCTGCTACACTCCCTGCATCTTGCTACACTCCCTGCATGCCTGCTACACTCCCTGCATGAATGCTACACTCCCTGCATGAATGCTACACTCCCTGCATGTGCTACACTCCCTGCATCCTGCTACACTCCCTGCATCCTTGCTACACTCCCTGCATCCCTGCTACACTCCCTGCATCTGCTACACTCCCTGCATGCCTGCTACACTCCCTGCATCTGCTACACCCCTGCACTACACTCCCTGCATGCTGCTACACTCCCTGCATGAATGCTACACTCCCTGCATGAATGCTCACTCCCTGCATAATGCTACACTCCCTGCATGAATGCTTTCACCCTGACATAATGCTTACATTGCTACCCAGGCTTAGCACTAGGAGCTTTCCTTGGACCCATGGTAGCTTATTTAGCAGTTGCAAGCACTAAAACAGTGGAATAATGACAATATACTGGTATGAATGCGTGGGTGTGGGTGGGTGGTGCCCGTGTAAACAAGCACTGACGCTCCTGGAGTGCGCTCAGCTGGCCCAAGCGGAACGTCCGTACGAATGTTTAGAACAAACATCGAAGTGCATTCAAATTTTTACGTTAAAATATCGGGTATCAAATACATCGTAAGTCGTACAGAATAATATAAATATATATATATTATATATATATATATATATATATATATATATATATATATACACACCCCTCTGGGTTTTCTTCTATTTTCTTACTAGTTCTTGTTCTTATTTCCTCTTATCTCCATGGGGAAGTGGAACAGAATTCTTCCTCCGTAAGCTATGCGTGTCGTAAGAGGCAACTAAAATGCCGGGAGCAAGGGGCTAGTAACCCCTTCTCCTGTATATATTACTAAATGTAAAAGGAGAAACTTTCGTTTTTCCTTTTGGGCCACCCCGCTTCGGTGGGAAACGGCCGACGTGTTAAGAAAGAAAGAATAGAGAATTGTTTCCTTAGCTTGAACCATCATCCAACTTAATGGAATTCTTTTCTGGCTGCAGTCTTCAATCCATAACATTAAAAATGTTGCATATTAACCATTTCAGAGCTACGATTTTAAATAATCACTTTAGACAGAAGATGCTGTAGGCATTCCATGTCTCTTTATTTGATCTTCATTCTTTATATGCGCTCCTACCAATGCTTCCTTCATTTTCTTGTCATGTGCTATTTTAGCATACCATTCACCATGTTCATCTTTTATAATTTCTAGTTTTTCATCTAATGTTAACCATTTACGTTTACTAGAATGCTCAGCGTCATTGTATTTCCTCCTTCCACTCATATTTGCGTATAAAAATGGTACCAATATTTTATGTTGTGTATGTACTGTATAAGACTACACAACTTCACTGCTGGAGTCTGGAGCAATACTGATGTTAGCATCGCACTAGTCCGGTACATACCAGCAGTCCAATATCAGTGCAGAATGCGGTGAAATCAAATTTATATTACTAAATGCATTAAATTTATACACCATATTATCTTAACCCTTTCAGGGTCCAAGGGGGGTCTCCGAAACTCGTTCTCAGGGTCCAAGAATTTAAAAAAAAAAAAAAAATTTCTTATGAAATGATAGAGAATCTTTTTCCGATCATAACGCCACAAAAATTATGAAATTTGATCAAAAACTAACGGAATTATGCTTTCGCGAAGTTAGCGGCAGCCATGACACTTACGCATCGGCGATTTCGCCCACTTTGAGCCCTATTTTCGGCAAATTCCAATGTTTCAAGCAACTAAAATTATAGCTATTTCGCTAGAACTCCATTTATTCTATCGATTGAGTACAAGAAACCGCCTATTTACCTATTACAACTACCCAAAATAGTGGTCAGAAAATGTCAATTTGGTCAATTTCACACAAATTTCAAACGATGCCAATTTCAAAATAGGGTCCAGAATAAACAAGGCAGACATTCCTGGCACTAAAATAACGTCTTCTCTGTTCATTAGTCATGTTTCCAGGCCCCTCTTACATTACTTTTGCTTTTCATTTTGAATTTTTATTCTACAAAATAGAAGATTTACTGTTATGTATAACTGCATCATTGTATAAACGTTATAAATAATATTAGAGCACTTGTGCATGAATATTAGACTCGCCAGTTGATGTGTATTGGATGCATGGTGTGATTTGTTTACTCTTGAACATCGTCAAAAATCAAACATTTTCGCTACTTTGAGCTCAATTTCAAGGTACTTGTCTATGTCAAACCAATCAAATTCATCTCTATTTCTGTAATATATCTTCCAGTCTATCAAATGAGACCAAGAAAACGAGAATACATCAATAAATACCATACGAAAATAGACTGCAAAGTCGCTGTTTTAAACCAAAAACACCGTCAAAGTTTTTTTTTTCCTCATTATGCACTGTGTGGTGCAGGAATTTTTTTATACTGCGCACACTGACCGCACAGACCCATTCTATCACGTCTAGGCCTAACAGCCTGTTTCTGCTTGATTTGAGGGCGCTAGAATTTAGGTGTACTAGTACGTCAATAACCCCAGGGCGTAAGCCGTACTAGTACGTCAATAACCCTGAAAGGGTTAAAACCTGTACGGTTCAAAACTGTACTATGTAAGGTATTTCTGTACTTAATAATAATAATAATAATATAATAATATTTTTATTTCAATGCATGATACAAGTGTACATTGTTATTGGTAGTTACAATTATAAAACTGTATTGGAAGGAGAGCCACTGGCATGCCATGGCATTAGGGGCAGCTTATTCTAAAGACTTATTCACTAAAGACTTAATGCTAGAGAAATTGATTGAGTTTATTCTAGTTCTGTATTATTTAAAATTTCTATCTGATTATACATACAATAAAAAGACAATACAAGAGAAATTGGTTGAGTTTAGTCTAGTTGTATATTTTAATTCAAGTTACAATATGTTGATGCTATACTAGTATAATAACAATACTAGAAAATTTATTGAGTTTCTTCTAGTTATATATTTTATTTCAATTTAACAAAATGATGATACTATAATATTTTAAATGAACAATATGATGATATGATATTGCAACAAGTGTTAAGGAGGATGACATATAAAATTGAGATTATCTTAAGTAAAATAACATTGGGTTTGAAAGTTTGTTACAGTATGAGTATTTAGTATAGTGTGAGTAGGTGATTTTTGAGAAGAGTCTTGAATTGATTTTCGGACAAGGTTAACTTAATATTTACTGGTAATGAATTCCAGATTCTGGGGCCCTTTATGTGCATAGAATTTTTACATTGGTTAGTATGGACTCGGGGTATGTCAAATAGTGATCTGTGTCTTGTGTCATGGTCGTGGGACCTATTAAAGTTGTTGAGGAGAATTTTGAGCGGAGGGTTGATATTAGCATGTAGAGTTTTATGTACAGTGGACCCCCGAGTTTCGTAAACCCCGGAAATCGTACATTTATGTAAGTATAATATTGTAAGTGCTTGTGGAAAAGTATTTTTGGGGGTCTGAAATAGACTAACCTACGTGACATTTTTTCTTAAGGGGGTAAATTCGTTCGGTAATGGCACTTGAGCAGACTTCAGGAGTGAAGTTTTTACGAAACTCGGGGGTCCACTGTATGTAGATGGCACATGAATAGGTGTGAATATTTTTTACGGTGAGTAGTTTTAATGTTCTGAATATAGGTGGAGTATGTTGTCTAGAGTGGGAATTTGTCATCATCCTGACTGCAGCCTTTTGCTGGGTTATGAGTGGTCTCTTTCTTTCTTTCAACACGTCGGTCGTTTCCCACCGAAGCGGGGTGGCCGAAAAGGGAAAACGAAAGTTTCTCCTTTTACATTTAGTAATATATACAGGAGAAGGGGTTACTAGCCCCTTGCTCCCGGCATTTTAGTCGCCTCTTACGACACGCATGGCTTACGGAGGAAGAATTCTGTTCCACTTCCCCATGGAGATGAGTGGTCTAAGGTGATTTAATGTTGTTGAGCCCCATGCACTGATTCCATAGGTGAGATAAGGGTAGATAAGAGAATGATGACAGAAAGAAATAGTATTTTGTTAGATCAAAGTACTGTGTGAGGAATTTCTTGTTGTAGGTTCCTCTCATCAACAAGATGAGGAATTGAGCAGCAAAGATTTGTGCCAAGGTGATCAGTTGATGGTGACATGAGGGACACACACAAACACTGTTGCACTACAAGGACAGAGCACTATCACACACAATAACACACAAACAGTGATCACATACACCATCAAACTTAAAGTCCCATTCACAGAAAACCAGAGGTTTTACTGCAGTTGATAGGTTAGTCTGTGACATGCATTGTGCTACAAGGCATGATAGCAGAGTAGAAACAGAGACTGATGGTACATCAACCAGTGATCCTTTCAGTAGATCACCTGATACTTTCTGTCAGTTATTGTAGAGGAACTTGTATTTTTTCCTAGTACATAATTACTACCAGTGTCATGCTTCCCTCATCCACTTACTGTTTCTTCAGAGATAACAAAACCTTTATTAACTGGCCTAAGGTTTCGTATGTAGAGCAACAATTCAGAAGCTTTCCAGTACATTTCCAAATGCTTTACTTGACATTTTCTCATAGTTTAAAAGCAGAAATCCCGAGAGATCCTTGATGGCCTGTTACATGTTAAACACAACAAACATTTTAAACACGAAGCAACATGCATGTTAACCCTTAAACTGTCAGGGCATTGATCCATTCATTTCCACTAGCACTCTGAGCATACATCAACACACTATTTTTCCTGCTTTCAAATTTGGTGCCACAGGCCTGATAGGCCTAGGCAGTAGAGAATGGGTCTGTGCACTCGGTGTGCACCATATTAGAAAAATCTGGGACCCTGTAGTACCTTGTGGTAGCATTAGTTGAAGTTAGCAGCAGCTAGAGTGAGCGTTATGGCAAACCTCAGGGATTCACCGAGGTCCCGTCATATCAACACTCTCCTATTTGAAGAAAGTGGTGTTGACCCCGAGTTTAGTGGGTCTGAGATGAATGTGGCTGTAAGTGATCAAGGAAATATAAAAAATACAGTGGACCCTCGGTTTTTGCTGAAAATTCTTTCCAGAATGCTGTTTGAGTGCCGTTACCGAACGAATTTGTTCCCATAAGGACAAATGTAAATTAGATTAGTCATTTCAGAACCCCCAAAAATACACTTACAAAAGCACTTAAGAAAATACACTTACATAATTGTTTGAGTTTTTAGGTGACCGAAAACCGAGGGTCCACTGTATTGATAACTCAGATGACCCTCAGCCCAGCACCTCTGGGGTGGCCAATGTGGCTATTCAGAGGCCACAACAGAAGTGAAAATTAACATATTCTCACATTTATGTTGAAAATAGGGGAAGTGATATTAATGATGATGAGATTGATTTTATGCCTTTAGAAGATTCTTGGAGTGAGAGTATTATCCAGTATTCCCCCGTAAAGCACACCTATAGGCATTGTAGCCTATGTTGAGGCAGTATGTCATATACAGTTCCCGAGGGTCGTGGGAAGTCATGATCAAAAACCCAGCCACTGTTAGTGATACAGATCATGAAGGGGAATATTCTGGGATGGAGGAGATGGTGGGGTGGGATAGTGCCTGGGACACATGGTACATTGGATGGGCAGGCAATGGACTGCCCACCCAGCACCCACTCCAGTCACTCATCCACCACAGCCCATGCCATCAAACAGTAAATGGAATGAGAAAAAATGTGTAGCATTCGTGCCACATCCTTTCAGTTTTGATACCAGTGGTAGTGGCATCCTGCCAGAATGTCCTGTCATGAACAAGCCTCCAGAGTTAGTGTGTACTTCCAACTGTACTTTGACGAGCCCGCCGTGATGGCGAAACATCTACAATAAAGATACCTAGATGTTGCACACATGTCTAATTTTCATCTTGTTGGTATTGTATACCATTCATGTACAATTACGAGTCTTTGATTCTGTTCAAGGGATGACTGTCATTCAAACACTATATACCGAGCAAACGTAATCACTTTGGTATAAAAATTTTTGTTTTGTGACTGTGAGAGTGTTGTGTTGGATGTCACTGTCTACACCGGGAGAAACACTCACACTGCGGTACCAGGCGGATGTTGGGCATTTCCGGTGATGTTGGCAAGATAATGGGGCAACATCTTGGCAAGGATCATTCATACAATATTCACAGACAACTGGTATACAAGCCCTGTGCTCGCTGATTTCCTCCATGTGAACAATACCAATATATAACAAAAAAGGCACAATACCATGACTGGAACAATACACACACAACCCGCACACAATTTTCCCTGTATGAATCTTAGCCCTGGCTTTGTCTCTGTAGATGCTTTCCTCTCCCATTACATTGTTAAATGCTCCAAACTTCAGAACACCCGTCTATCTCTTCCCCCTTCTCCTTTCTCCTCTGGGTTTTCTTTCTTTTCTTTTGCCTTGTATTTGTCCTTTATTTTATTTTCATTTTTTCCCCCACTGTGTTCTTGTTCTTACCCTATGCGGGCCGCCAGCTTCATTGCAGTGCTCCTTTCCTAGATTATGACTGACTCCATTACTACTACTACCACTACCACTACCACTATCACTATCACTACTACCTCCATTACCCCTCCACCACTTTCTTGTGCCCTTCCTTGTCTGTCTGCCTATAAATACCCCTTCCACCTGTCCTTCGTGTTAGTTTGACTTTGTAAATGGTCCAAGTCGGACCGAAACGTCGTCGTAAGCTCCTCTCTTTTTATATGTGCGGGTTGTGTGTGTATAATACCAATATATATTGAACAGTGAGAAGAAATAGAAAACATATTCCAAGGTTCACTGGAGGCAGTGCTGATGGTGCAGTGCAGTGCAAACGTTTCAGGCCAATGACACCATGGCACTGATGTGGCATGACAAATGGGACATGATGTTGCTGTCAACCATCCACAAAAACCAGATGGTACAAAGTGAACAGGAACACCAATGAACTCATTGTAAAGCCAGCTGCTGTCATTGACTATACAAACAATATGCAATTAGTCGACAAGTGTAACATGCAAATAGGGTTCATTGTGATTGTGTGTGTGTGTGAGTGATTGTGATTGTGTGTTAGTCATGTTAGTCACACAAGAAAGCCACAAACAAAGCCACTATTGAGTCCAACCTTTTGAAACATGCTTTATTATGTCATGAGGTCAGGTCACTCATAAACTGTGAGTGATAATTTTGGCCTAAATATGAGAGACTGGGTCTGTGTGGTGAGTGTCCACCATACAAAAAAGATTCCTGCCCCATACAGTGCATGATGGGAAAACAAAACTGACTTTGTTCATTGTTTAAAATAGCAAATTAGCAGTGTTTTCTAGGGTAGTTTTTATTGTTTAATTGGTTGTTTCTTGCTCTCATTTGATAGCAAAAAAAATAGAGATGATTTTCATGATTTTCAGGGCTAGAAGTAGCTTGAAATTGAGCTCTAATTAGTGGAAATGTAAATTTTTTGTTGATATCCCAGAGGATGGGTTAGGCCCCTTACAACCCCCAGTCTGTTTTATAGTTTTTAATAGGTCTGATTCAATTATTGGAATGTTGTAAACCATGAACAATCTTTCCTGTTACTGAGAAATAAAGTAAGTGTTCTGTATTGCGTGAGAATAATTCAAAATGGATAGCAAGTGTAATAATTCCTGTATTACACTTGCTAATGAACACTTGCTAATGGCATTCTTTAATTTTGTGTAAAATTGGCCAAATTTCCAAATTCTCGTCATTTTATTGGGTAGTTGAAATAGTTGAATGGGCAGTTTCTTGTGCTTAATTGATAGAATGGAAGGCGTACTAGCGAAATACCTAAAAATTTGGTTGACTGGAACAATGGAATTGACCTAAAATAGGCCTGAAAGTGGATGAAATAGCCAGTTCGTGAATTGTGCCGAGGTCACTGACTTTGCACCAGCATAATTCCATAATTTTGGTGTCGTTTCCTTTGCAGAAACATTCTTTACCATTTCAGATTTTGTTTTTTGTGGGGGAGAGGGAGGAGGGTGTACACTTTTTTGACCCTAAGAACAAGTTTCAAATCAGGGGTGTGGACCCTGAAAGGGTTAAACACAAAACACTAAACATTTTAAACAATGTATATATTTTGTTAGCTTGTTAAAAGTTGCAGCTTAGTGGGTAAATGTGAGCATGGTAATGAGACAAAAGTAATCAAACTGTCATCCATTACATGTTGTCTGGCCAGAGTTACATATATGTTATTATTATGATGACCCTTATAACTAACATCCTCACTCGTCCTTCAGAGTACGAGCACTGTACTTCCCACCTCTAGAACTGTAACATCCTCATTCATCCTTCAGAGTACAGGCACTGTACTTCCCACCTCTAGAACTGTAACATCCTCATTCATCCTTCAGAGTACGGGCACTATACTTCCCACCTCTAGAACTGTAACATCCTCACTTGTCCTTCAGAGTATGAGCACTGTACTTCCCACCTCCAGAACTGTAACATCCTCATTCATCCTTCAGAGTACAGGATTGTACTTCCCACCTCCATAACTGTAACATTCCCCATTCATCCTTCAGAGTACGAGCACTGTACTTCCCACCTCCAGAACTATAACATCCTCATTCATCCTTCAGAGTACGAGCACTGTACTTCCCACCTCTAGAACTGTAACATCCTCATTCATCCTTCAGCAGTGCAGGCACTGTACCTCCTACCTCCAGAACTGTAACATCCTCATTCACCATATGAACCACAGCTCGGCTGGTCAGTACCTGACCAGTCAGGCTGTGGTTCATATGTTGGTTTACATGCAGCTGGCAGTAACAGCCTGGTTGATCAGGCCCTGATCCACCACCAGACCTGGTCATGGACCAGACCGTGGTGGCGTTGACGCCCGAAACACCCTCCAGGTACACTCGGGGAATTTTTGGTGATTAGGTTTGAGCCAAGTAATTGGAGTGTATCTGCAGTTCCTTGGATCAAGAACCCTTCTACAGCTTGAAGGCACCTTCCCGGCCTTGAGTGGCTTGTGGAGAGGTGTTACCACAAATGCATTAATTTTTGTACAGGATTTTGTAAATTTGTCCTCAATTGTTTTTTCTTTGTAGACGCCATCATCAGCAGGACCGCCCTTGCCGGTACGTCAGTCATCCGCCAGCGGAACATCCACTTCCACATCCATACCAGTATCCACCTCTCATCCGGCTCAAGATAAGTCAGGTGACCAACACATGCCCTCAGAGCAGCAGCAGCAGCAGCAGCAGCATCAACAACAGCAGCATCAACATCATCAACAGCAGCAACAACAGCAGCAACAACAGCAGCCACAGCAGCAACAACCTGTCAATGGAACAGGAATCAGTGGTGGTAGTAATGTTGATCAACGCGGTAGTTACCACCACCACCACCTGCATCACCACCACCTGCACCACCACCCCAGCAGTCAAGCACCACAACAGGCAACCTCCACTGTGGGGTCACCCCACAACTCCATCTCTGTGTCACAGTCTCCTGGCCCCCCACAACCTGGCCCGCCGCTCTCCTACTGTCGTAGTGCTGACACACCTGACACAGGTTAGTTTACACACCTGTTAGATAGCAACCATCCAGGGAGAATCTTTTTTCTGTCTCATGAACACTTAAAATGACAGGTAAATCTTACTGTCTCATGAACGTGTAAGATGACAGGTAAATCTTACTGTCTCATGAACGTGTAAGATGACAGGTAAATCATACAGACTTCTACTTTCATTCAGTATGCACTTTGTTTCTTAATCCTCTCACTGTCTCTTATGTAGATCTACATAATTTTGACCAATGTCTTTTATGTAGATCTGCATCATTTTGACCAGTGTCTTTTATGTAGATCTACATCATTTTGACCAGTGTCTTTTATGTAGATCTACATCATTTTGACCAGTGTCTTTTATGTAGATCTACATCATTTAGACCAGTGTCTCTGTGATTTTGCAGAATGAATCCATGTGTTTATCACAGATCTTGAAGTGAATTTGAAAGTGCTGTACCATAAAGAATACAGTCACAATACCGTGACTGAAACAATACACAAATAACCTGCACATCGGACATAAAACATATGACAGATGTTTCAGTCTGACTTGAACCATTAAATAATTAATGGTTTAAGTCGGACTGAAACGTGGTCCTAAGTTTCATTCTTCTGTGTGCAGATTATTGGTGTAATGTACCATAAATATACAGACAAGATCACGAAGTTTAAGCAATGCAAGATTGAGCATTGGGTAGGGGAGGAGTATGGAGACAAATTCATGTAGGTACAGTATTTGGGAGTGCCAGCAAATGAATCTATGAATGATGAGTTGAATCATTGAACGGATGAGGAAAAAAAGGTTCATTAAGTATTCTCTTGAAATATGTTTATCTACCACCATAATCTGGTACATTTCCCTCTTTGCCTCAGTAGATAAGCTTTTATTGCACAGATTTCGCACCACCCGTCTTCATTATTTTCCTTCGTCTATGCTGTGCTTCACCTCATCTTTCATAGACTCGGTTACTGGCATTGTCACTGCCAAATTTCTCAATACTGCTACATTCATTTCCTTCATACCTTCTCCCTCTGAATCAATATCCAATCTTTTTTTGACTTAACCATTTGTTACTCTCATCACCTTTCTGTGTTCTCTTTTAAATTTCCCACTTTTCACACTCCCAACCTCCTCCAACCTTTACAACATCTCGTCAGAATTTGTCAGAAGAAGTGACATTTGCAAAAAGCAACTGTGACAACTTCCATTTTGTATCAGATTCTCTCTTAACCTCACACCTCTTCCCAACACCCTGGCATTCATTTCTTTTATAATTCCATCTACTAGGATGGTGAAATCATGCATCCCTGCCTAAGATCTACTTTTAATGGAAGATAATCTCCCTCTCATGTACCCTAATTGAGCCTCACCATCCATATAAAAAATCTTAACTACTATTTAACCCTTTCACTGTCCAGATCCCCAAAATAAAACCTGCTCTCAATATCCAAAAGTTAAAAAAAAAAAAACTGAAATGGTAGAGAATCTTTTTCTGAAGGTAATGACACCAAAAATACAAAATTTGATGGAAATTTTACAGAATTACACAGGTGCAAAGCTAGCAATCTCTGCACAATTTACACACAGTAATTTTGCCCATTTTGAATCCTATTTTAAGTCTGTTTCATTGTTTCCAGTGACCAGATTCTTAGCTATTTTTCTAGTATGTCATCCATTCTGATGACTGAGCACAAGAATCTGCCAATTCAACTATTTAAACTACCCTATAAAGTGATCATAATTTGATAATTTGGCGAGTTTCACACAAAACTAAAAAATGCCAAATTAAAAATAGTCCATAATAAACATTTCTTCTATTCATCAGTCACATCCCTAAAACTCCTATACACTTTCCTACACTTGCTTTCCATTTTGAGTTCATATTCATATAAAAATAGAAGATTTACTCTATTTCTCAGTAATAAAATATAACCAGGAAAGATTGTTCATGGTATACAGCATATTAACAATTGAATCAAAGCTATTAAAAACCCATTAAACAGACTGGGTGTTGAGGGGCCTTATCTGTCCTCATGACATAGGTCTATGTAAAGGACCCTGACTTTAGTGATCTAATTCTATTTGAGACACTCGCAAGGTTAATAACCCAGCACCTATTCCATAAATCTGCTACATCCGACCCTTATGGAACCTCATGCTTCTCGCTGTTTTTTTCTTTCATATATAGCATTGTTTATTCATTACAATATATATTTTATTTTGGACTTCCAGCAAGCATGCATGAGCATGTTAGATAGGAGTGAATGGAAACAAATGGTTTTAGGACTTGATGTGCTGTTGGAGTGTGAGCAAGGTCGTAATATGAAGGGATTCAGGAAAACCGGCAGGCCAGACACTTTGAAGGAGGGGTGTTAATGTTGCAGTTTTTTAACTGTAGTGTAAACGCACCTCTGGCAAGACAGTGATGGAGTAAATGATGGTGAAAGTTTTTTTTTTGGGGGGGCCACCCTACCTTGGTGGAAAATGGCCGATGTGTTAATAAAAAAAATATATATACTATTTTATTCTTTCTATATTATGTAGTTTCCAGATAAGCCTCTTTTTTTTTAAGATAAAATTGGAAGATTTTTTTTTAAGCCATGTACTGTACTGTAATGTAAATACTACTGTTATTCTCTCTATTTTCAGTTCCACACACTGGAAATGTCGTTTGTTTAACCATTTTAAATTTATACAATATAAATGCTTTTTTCTCTCACTTTTTCACTCATATACATTTTATGCATGTTTGGGTATACAGTGGACCCTCAGTTTTCGTGCATCTCCAAACTCAAACATTTATGTAAATATATTTTTGTAAGTGCTTTTGTAAGTGTACTTTTGGGGGTCTGAAACGACTAATCTAATTTACATTTGTTCTTATGGGAACAAATTCATTCGGTAATGGCACTCACAGCATTCTGGAAAGAATTTTCAATGAAAACCAAGGGTCCACTGTATAACTAAATAGAATAATGGTCCAATTCTAATGGCAGTTCTTATTTTCAGCTAAGAGTTTAAGTAATTTGGGCATTGGGTTGGGCAGTGGGCAGGTACCCACAGCTAAGCTCATAGATCTTGACTCGTCCCATGAAGCTCTGCCCGCCCCAAGAACCTCGCAGCTCCTGCCTAAGGTAACCCTCCAAGTGTATTACACAAATAACCCACACATAGGAGAAGAGGAACTTGTAACCTTGTCATGAGCTTCTCTCTCTCCTGTGTGTAGGTCATTTGTGTATTGATCCAACCACGGTATTGTCCCTTTTTGTTCTTCTTGAAGTGTATTGCTTGCTTTGCTTAGTAAGTAATTGAAACATAGTTTGCTTTGCTTAGTAATTAATTTAAATGCATTGCTTGCTTTACTTAGCAAGTAAGTTACATCATGAGAGTAAGCTATCTTGGTGGTGAATTACATATGTGCAACATTGGGAGATCTTCCTTAGTCTTGTTGAATTGTGTAGAGAAGACAGTAGAAGGTGAGGTTATCAGTCCCTCAGTTAAGAAGCAGTTGATGATCACTGGAGTCTTGATGAATCTCTTACGTCTAATTCATCACCTGGTCACTGTTGTACACCACTGATATATTACTTGCTAGTAACCTCCTTTATAAACCTCCTTCTCTATAGAACAATTTTTTATTATTCCTGTTGAAAAAGTATATTGAAAATTTAATACCATGTGGAAAGGCCTTCATAGTATTTACTACATGCAGAAAGGTGGGCTAGTGCAAGTAGGAGTAGTGGGGGGGGTTGAAGAGAGTTGGGATAGTTTTAAAAATGCAGTATTAGAATGTGGGGCAATAGTTTGTGGCTATAGGAGGGTGGGTGCAGGAGGAAAGAGGAGTGAGTGGTGGAATGAAGAAGTAAAGGGTGTGATAAAAGAGAAAAAGGTAGCTTATGAGAGGCTTTTACAAAACAGAAGTGTTAATAGAAGAGCAGAGTATATGGAGAGTAAAAGAAAGGTGAAGAGAGTGGTGAGAGAGTGCAAAAGAAGAGCGGATGAAAGAATGGGAGAGGCTCTGTCAAGAAATTTTGCTGAAAACAAGAAAAAATTTTGGAGTGAGATAAACAAGGTAAGAAAGCCTAGGGAATGAATGGATTTGTCAGTTAAAAACAGAGTAGGGGAGTTAGTAGATGGGGAGCTGGAGGTATTGGGTAGATGGCGGGAATATTTTGAGGAACTTTTAAATGTCGATGAAAAAAGGGAGGCGGTAATTTCATGTACTGGCCAGGGAGGTACAACATCGTTTAGGAGTGAAGAAGAGCAGGATGTGAGTGTGGGGAGGTGCGTGAGGCATTACGTAGAATGAAAGGGGGTAAAGCAGCTGGAATTGACGGAATCATGACAGAAATGTTAAAAGCAGGGGGATATAGTGCTGGAGTGGTTGGTATTTTTGTTTAATAAATGTATGAAAGAGGGGAAGGTACCTAGGGATTGGCAGAGAGCATGTATAGTTCCTTTATATAAAGGGAAGGGGGATAAAAGAGAGTGTAAAATTATAGGGGAATAAGTTTACTGAGTATACCAGGTAAAGTGTATGGCAGGGTTATTATTGAAAGAATTAGAGGTAAGACAGAGAGTACGATTGCAGATGAGCAAAGAGGCTTTAGAGTGGGTAGGGGATGTGTAGATCAAGTGTTTACAGTGAAGCATATATGTGAACAGTATTTAGATAAAGGTAGAGAGTTTTTATTGCATTTATGGATTTAGAAAAGGCATATGATAGAGTGGATAGGGGAGCAATGTGGCAAATGTTGCAAGTGTATGGAATAGGTAGTAAGTTACTGAAGGCTGTAAAGAGTTTTTATGAGGATAGTGAGGCTCAGGTTAGGGTGTGTAGGAGAGAGGAGATTACTTCCGGTAAAAGTAGGTCTTAGACAGGGATGTGTAATGTCACCATGGTAGTTTAATATATTTATAGATGGGGTTGTAAAAGAAGTAAATGCTAGGGTGTTGGGGAGAGGGGTGGGATTAAATTATGGAGAATTAAATACAAAATGGGAGTTGACACAGTTACTTTTTGCTGATGATACTGTGCTTATGGGAGATTCTAAAGAAAAGTTGCAAAGGTTAGTGGACGAGTTTGGGAGAGTGTGTAAAGGTAGAAAGTTAAAAGTGAACATAGATAAGAGTAAGGTGATGAGGGTATCAAACGATTTAAATAAAGAAAAATTGGATATCACATTGGAGAGAGGATTATGGAAGAAGTAAATGTTTTCAGATATTTGGGAGTTGACGTGTCAGCGGATGGGTTTATGAAGGATGAGGTTAACCATAGAATTGATGAAGGAAAAAGGTGAGTGGTGCATTGAGGTATCTGTGGAGACAAAAACGTTATCCATGGAGGCAAAGAAGGGAATGTACGAAAGTATAGTGGTACCAACACTTACATGGGTGTGAAGCATGGGTTGCAAATGCTGCAGCGAGGAGGAGGCTGGAGGCAGTGGAGATGTCCTGTCTAAGGGCAATGTGTGGTGTAAATATTATGCAGAAAATTCGGAATGTGGAAATTAGGAGAAGGTGTGGAGTTACTAAAAGTATTTGTCAGAGGGCTGAAGAGGGGTTGTTGAGGTGGTTTGGTCATTTAGAGAGAATGGATCAAAGTAGAATGACTTGGAGAGCGTATAAATCTGTAGGGAAGGAAGGCGGGGTAGGGGTCGTCCTAGAAAAGGTTGGGGGGAAGGGGTAAAGGAGGTTTTGTGGGCGAGGGGCTTGGACTTCCAGCAAGCATGTGTGAGCGTGTTAGATTGGAGTGAATGGAGACGAATGGTTTTGGGACATGACGATCTGTTGGAGTGTGAGCAGGGTAACATTTTGTGAAGGGATTCAGGGAAAAAAGTTAATTGATTTAATTGGAATTGAGTCCTGGAAATGGGAAGTACAATGCCTGCACTTTAAAGGGGGGTCTGAGATAGTGACAGCTGGGAGGGACTTTTCTCAGCTGTCGTATCTGAGCTCCTCTGCAAAGACAGTGATTATGTATGAGTGTGGTGAAAGTGTTGAATGATGATGAAAGTATTTTCTTTTTGGGGATTTTCTTTCTTTTTGGGTCACCCTGCCTCGGTGGGAGACGGCCGACTTGTTGAAAAAAAAAAAAAAAAAATATTTCAATTTTGTTTCTCTTATTCTATACAGCCTCTACCCACTTAGTGACGTACTCGTTTACCGATGCCTTGAACTTACGATGGACTCTGACCAGTATGCATACCTAAATAATATATATTAGAGCTGATTTCCTCTGATATATACAGTACACCACTGTATAATTATTATTATTATAATCAAAAGAAGCGCTAAACACACTACTGTATAAACATTTAAAATATACCAGAAATGTTATAAATAGTGTAAAAGTGACATTAAAATAATATCAAAGATGGTTAATACAAACCCACTATTATTATAGTATGCTCCTCACTTAGCAATGAATTTGTTTAACGACATGGTCTTAGGAACGGAACTCCGTCATTAAGTGAGGAGAGGCTGTACAAAGATAATGTAGTTTACATGTACTAACACATTGTTAGGTACTAAAGACGAAGACTATAAAAACTAATTCTAATATTGAAAAACTACTTAAGAATTAGACATAGACTATTAAGTAGTGTATTTCTTACTGTTAATCACAATTTTTTTCAACGGACCAAGGCAGGGTGACCTTAAAAGAAAAATGAAAGTTTTTAATTGCAGTTATACGTACAATAAGAAAAGTAGTTAATGAACAGTGGTACTATTTTTGAAAGTATGACTTACTATTTTAAAGTGATTAAATTTTAGGTATACTTGTTGTGTGTATTAGTAAAGAATTGTACTGTATAAAATAGCTTTAGAGTAGAGTTGACTATTATAAAGGATGGCTTTCACATTTTCCTACTGATCATTGTTTGTAAAATATTAATTTCTGACTTAGTGCATCGTTTGTCAGTGAGGATTTGTGTAGTTTTGGTCATTTATAATCTGGAGACCTACTGTATATATTTCCCTCAAGGGAAGTTCCTTGACATTGGTGAGGGGCTCTTGATCTAGGGAATTGGATCTGTGCTCCAGTTCCCTGAATTAAGCCTGATTACTTTCCATCTCCCCCACAGGCGCTGTATAATCCTACGGGTTTAGTGCTTCCCCATGATTGTAATAATAATACTGTATATATTCACAGTTATTCTAAGTGAGGATTTGTGTAGTTTTGGTCATTTATAAACTGGAAGCCTACTGTATATGTTCCAAGTTATGCAGTTACTAGTCACATTTCTTCCTGCATTATATTTGAACAAAATTAGCATACTGGAGCATTTCAGGAGTGCAAAAATGCTCATCTTTATAGAGGATTGGACAGTCTTGGCATAGAAAGACTCAGGGTATGTCAGACATATTTTGTTTAAATCATCCTTTCAAAATCAAGATTCAGAATTTTATTTCTTTGCATAGTATACAATGTGTAGTTTACATATATTAAAATATTCTTTGGTAGCATAATTATGGCAAAAGAGAGCTTACTCACACAATAATAATAACAATTCTAGAAGGTATCTGCAGATAGGTTTGAAATGGGGCTAATTAGCATACTTTTAGAAAGCCCATTATGTAAAGCATTTCTGTCAGCCTTCAAAGTACAGTAACTTATATCTATGGACGTCTGTAAAATAAGTTGACTTACATAAATGCTGAAGTTAACTATCTTTGAGGGTAATTATTAACAATTTGATTTATAATTATGGTATTTTAATATTGTTTTTTCTCAAACTACACTTACAATACAACACTATTGTTATACTACATTGTATTGCCTCAGACTAATCTAGTACATTCTATTACATTATTTATCTTCCAATTAATACTTGTTTCTGTTCCATTTTTTCACTTTTTTTTGAAGGCTGTTCCTCTTCCACATTTTTTATTCCTGGGTGCCAGGATGTGGCCTGCAGTCTCAGGAATGATGAAGCCCCTGGCAGCAAGGTATTAAAGTATGGAAAATTAATATGAAAGAGGGATTGTCTGTATACCAGAAACATTATCTGTGGCATCACTGTGACACAGCAGGGAGGCTGTGACACTGACTTGGTTGGTGTGTCACCTTGATAACAAGTTTGTGACATCTCTGTGCTCCAAAGAATTAAATCTATACCACTTGTTATACAGCTTGCCTCTTTATCTCCAGACCTACTCAATAGGTAGGTAGGGTATTGTAGGGTAGGGTAGGTAACTTGACGGTGTCATGATTGCTGGTCAGATGATCAATCTTCCGCCACTCCTTGAACTGGGTGACCCACATTGGTTTTACTGGACTATGTAAAAATTCACTTCACGTCCTTTAACTCCTCTTCCACTTTGTTAGTAAATCTCTGAACTTTTTCTAACGTGTATATATGCTAGCCTAGGTGAAAGTTCTGCACCAGTACTGTGAATTAACACTTTAACTGTGAGCTAGGTTAGATTAGGCTAAGTTAGGTATGATTGGTCAGAAAACCTGATTCATAAGGTGGAT
The DNA here is from genome assembly GCA_009830355.1 of Cherax destructor. Classification (NCBI taxonomy): domain Eukaryota; kingdom Metazoa; phylum Arthropoda; class Malacostraca; order Decapoda; family Parastacidae; genus Cherax; species Cherax destructor. The sequence continues at coordinate 70,436 of WNWK01007271.1, read as the reverse complement.
CTGCACAAGTTATAACACCATAAGTGGAGGTCCTACTGTACCCCTGTGACGTTGACACTGTCGTTTCCGACGATGGTTTTTTGCGCAGCAGACACCACAAAATCGTAGGATTTCTTTGGATTTTGTCTGTCTCTTTTTGTACAGTAATTCTGTTTAGAAAAATATGGTCTTTGCAGCTCATTTGTTTTTCTAAATTCCACAATGCATGCACACATAAAATACCGAGAGGAATTGACAAGGTGGACAGGGCTAGAAGGTTTCAGAGATAGGACACAAACACAAGAGGTCACAACTGGAAGTTGAGCCATGGGAGGGGGGGATGTTAGGAAATATTTCTTCAGTCATAGAATTGTCAGGAAGTGGAACAGTCTGGAGAGTGATGTAGTGGAGACAGAATCCTAGATAGCTTTAAGAAGAGGTATGATAAAGCTCATGGAGCAGGGAGAGGGTGGACCTAGTATCGACCAGTGAAGAGGTGGGGCCAGGAGCTATGACTTGACTCCTGCTGAACCACATATTTATTTAGGTATTAAGTTGCATATATTTAGTTACCAAGTTGAATATATTTAGGTAGTGTATATCATAAGTCTGAATGACTTGTTTACTTGTACTCTGAAGCAAGAAAAAATATTTAGTGAAAATATGGTGAAGATGTGGATGAAAGAATTGAAGACTGCAGTGTGGGTTGATTGTTTTGATTGACATTAAAGAAATATGCTTCAAATGATAGAGATGCCATCTGCTCTCTAAGATATATATAGTTCTAATAAAGCTCATCGTTATTTTTGTGAATGTGATTGAAAATGTGCATCAGAAATTGAATAGTGTTTGCTTTGAAGATCTTTCCATGTGCTATTCAACTGCATTTGCAAAAAAAATCTGCACTGTGTAGAAGAACTTGATAAGAGACTATATCATTGGTTATACCTGGAGTATACCTGGTATAACCAGGTTGTGCTTTATTAGGTGACAAAACTTATTAGTACTTTCTCATCTACAATTAGTAATTTAAGGAAGGATTGCTAGTAATGAGCTTCTTGGGAGAGGCTTGCAGGTATGTGATATTAAATGAACACATCTTCCATGGAGGGGTGAAATACTCTTGTTGTCTACAGTGATACAGTTCATGCAGGTTATAAAACTTAATATAATTGCATGTTTTGGGGAAGTGGAGAAGAATTCTTCTCTGTGTTGTAAGAGGTGACTAAAATGCTGGGAGCAAGGCTCTAGTCACCTCTTCTTTTGTATAAATTACTAAATTTATCAAGAAAAACTGAAGTTTTTCTTTTTAGGTCACCCTGCCTTGGTGGGATACGGCCAGTTCATTGAAAAAAAATAATTGCATGTTTTCACAACCCATTTAGATCTGTATTTACTTCAAGAAATTGAGTAAGATTTGTAGTGATGTCTGGTTTATTCTTAACATTCTAATACCAAGTACAGTGATAATCTCAATAATCCTACCACTGATAATAGGAACACCAAGCTCCTTCCTCATATTAAGAACCTTGGTAGATTTAGGACAGCCAAGAATAATTCTGATAGCTTCATTCTGCATTAACTCTAATGGCCAGATAGAATTTTCATTAGCCAATATTAACATTGATGCAGCATAATCAATTACGGATGTAACAAGTACTTCTGGCAGTTTAGCAGACACACAATGATCAAACCAAATGTAAAATACTATATGGCCAGTCTTATGGTCACTATCTTGAACACTATGTGCTTAATTGTCCAAGTATTGAGGAATATAGAGATAGTATAATAACCTATGTGATATGTTAACATATTAATGAAAATAAGATACTAGATGTATTAAAAAAATTCTTAGGTTTTCTTGCAGCTGATAAGTCAACTTTTTTTTTTTTCTCAACAAGTCGGCCGTCTCCCACCGAGGCAGGGTGACCCAAAAGGAAAGAAAATCCCCAAAAAGAAAATACTTTCATCATCATTCAACACTTTCACCACACTCATACATAATCACTGTCTTTGCAGAGGAGCTCAGATACGACAGCTGAGAATTGTCCCTCCCAGCTGTCACTATCCCAGACCCTCCTTTAAAGTGCAGGCATTGTACTTCCCATTTCCAGGACTCAAGTCCAACTAAATCAATTAACTGGTTTCCCTGAATCCCTTCACAAAATGTTACCCTGCTCACACTCCAACAGATCGTCATGTCCCAAAAACCATTCGTCTCCATTCACTCCTATCTAACACGCTCACACACATACTTGCTGGAAGTCCAAGCCCCTCGCCCACAATACCTCCTTTACCCCTTCCCTCCAACCTTTTCTAGGACGACCCCTACCCCGCCTTCCTTCCACTACAGATACGCTCTCCAAGTCATTCTACTTTGATCCATTCTCTCTAAATGACCAAACCACCTCAACAACCCCTCTTCAGCCCTCTGACAAATACTTTTAGTAACTCCACACCTTCTCCTAATTTCCACATTCCGAATTTTCTGCATAATATTTACACCACACATTGCCCTTAGACAGGACATCTCCACTGCCTCCAGCCTCCTCCTCGCTGCAGCATTTGCAACCCATGCTTCACACCCATATAAGAGTGTTGGTACCACTATACTTTCGTACATTTCCTTCTTTGCCTCCATGGATAACGTTTTTTGTCTCCACAGATACCTCAACGCACCACTCACCTTTTTTCCTTCATCAATTCTATGGTTAACCTCATCCTTTATAAACCCATCCGCTGACACGTCAACTCCCAAATATCTGAAAACATTTACTTCTTCCATAATCCCTCTCTCCAATGTGATATCCAATTTTTCTTTATTTAAATCGTTTGATACCCTCATCACCTTACTCTTATCTATGTTCACTTTTAACTTTCTACCTTTACACACACTCCCAAACTCGTCCACTAACCTTTGCAACTTTTCTTTAGAATCTCCCATAAGCACAGTATCATCAGCAAAAAGTAACTGTGTCAACTCCCATTTTGCATTTAATTCTCCATAATTGAATCCCATCCCTCTCCCCAACACCCTAGCATTTACTTCTTTTACAACCCCATCTATAAATATATTAAACAACCATGGGGACATTACACATCCCTGTCTAAGACCTACTTTTACCGGGAAGTAATCTCCCTCTCTCCTACACACCCTAACCTGAGCCTCACTATCCTCATAAAAACTCTTTACAGCCTTCAGTAACTTACTACCTATTCCATACACTTGCAACATTTGCCACATTGCTCCCCTATCCATTCTATCATATGCCTTTTCTAAATCCATAAATGCAATAAAAACTTCTCTACCTTTATCTAAATACTGTTCACATATATGCTTCACTGTAAACACTTGATCTACACATCCCCTACTCACTCTAAAGCCTCCTTGCTCATCTGCAATCCTACTCTCTGTCTTACCTCTAATTCTTTCAAGAATAACCCTGCCATACACTTTACCTGGTATACTCAGTAAACTTATTCCCTATAATTTTTACACTCTCTTTTATCCCCTTCCTTTATATAAAGGAACTATACATACTCTCTGCCAATCCCTAGGTACCTTCCCCTCTTTCATACATTTATTAAACAAAAATACCAACCACTCCAGCACTATATCCACCCCCTTCTTTTAACATTTCTGTCATGATTCCGTCAATTCCAGCTGCTTTACCTCCTTTCATTCTACGTAATGCCTCATGCACCTCCCCCACACTCACATCCTGCTCTTCTTCTTTCCTAAACGATGTTGTACCTCCCTGGCCAGTACATGAAATTACCGCCTCCCTTTTTTCATCGACATTTAAAAGTTCCTCAAAATATTCCTGCCATCTACCAAATACCTCCAGCTCCCCATCTACTAACTCCCCTACTCTGTTTTTAACTGACAAATCCATTCGTTCCCTAGGCTTTCTTACCTTTTTTATCTCACTCCAAAAAATTTTCTTGTTTTCAGCAAAATTTCTTGACAGAGCCTCTCCCATTCTTTCATCCGCTCTTCTTTTGCACTCTCTCACCACTCTCTTCACCTTTCTTTTACTCTCCATATACTCTGCTCTTCTATTAACACTTCTGTTTTGTAAAAACCTCTCATAAGCTACCTTTTTCTCTTTTATCACACCCTTTACTTCTTCATTCCACCACTCCTCTTTCCTCCTGCACCCACCCTCCTATAGCCACTAACTTCTGTCCCACATTCTAATACTGCATTTTTAAAACTATCCCAACTCTCTTCAACCCCCCACTACTCATACTTGCATAGCCCACCTTTCTGCCAATAGTTGCTTATATTTCACCCTAACTTCCTCCTCCCTTAGTTTATACACTTTTACCTCTCTCTCTTACTTGCTGTTGCCATTTTCTTTTTGTCCCATCTACCTTTTACTCTAACTGTAGCTACAACCAAATAATGATCTGATATATCCGTTGCTCCTCTATAAACATGTACATCCTGAAGCCTACCCATCAACCTTTTATCCACCAACTATAAATCAACTATAAATCTAAATTAAAATGTACACCTGTTAACCCTTTTGGGGCCTAGTTCCTAGGCCTTTTGTGCATCCATATGCTCTAGTGCTACCATCCACAGGATTGCTGTGAGGTGCACAATAAACTAGCCACTACCATCCACAGGATGGATATAGGGTGCACAATAAACTAGCCACTTCAGCAGCAAGATCTCGGTCTAATCTGCAATTAGTATAGTACACTTGTAATCCTATAAAAAGGTAGTAGTACATTGGTAGAGATCAACCATTCTGGTAGATACTGTCATGCTAGAGTAGTACATTGGTAGACAGCAACCATACTAGTTGCTTCTACTGTTCTGCCATACAAGTGTGAAATGGAACCTTTTTTACTTTAATGTTTTGCTCTCTGGAAGGATTGCTATTGTTATCTCTATTTCTGTATCATAAACATGTAAGATGACAAACATCTCACATGTTTACAAACATCTACACTCATCTTTTATGTGTACTTTATCCTAATTGTTCTTTTCCCTGAAATATTTTCCTGTGAATGAGGTTTGGTGTGAGAGCAGGGTGTGGGGGGCCATGATTCTCAGAACTAGTAACACATCTATTAATTGATGTTTCAGGTGTTGCCACACAAGAGAAGTTCTAAAAACACCGGAGTCAGCAGTCGTGTTGTACCTCTCTTAGAAACTTCGGAATCCTGTCCACCTCCACCTCCTCCTCCTGAAGTTTTCCAGGCAGGCACTCTGGACGAACACCTCGAAGCTTCACTTTCTATTGTTAAAGATCCAAATAGAAACTCTACTAATCTTAGCATCCCTAATGATCAAGGTGGCAGCTCCTGGGAAACCTGGGACTTTGTGTATCGGGGTCTTGAAAAGAGGGGATATAGCAAAGACATCGGTGATCGTGGCGACATTCTCCACCAAATAACACGTCAAAACCTTTATCCAGAAGCAATAACCCATGGTAAGAACAACAACCTAAATAACAAGAAAGATGTTACAAAGAGTAAACCATTAACCATCAACCAAGCTCTGCAAGCTTTTACAATTAATGAAACACGAGAGAGAGTGGAGAGACCCTCCAGCTCTAGTAAAAGTTACCAGTCTGTATCTCATGGTGCTGCTCCTGATGTCTTCCCTAACCTTATAAAGAGGAACAGTGTTTATGATAATATATCTGCAGGCTTCGAGACAGCGCCCCAGGACAGTGATGACTACGAGGATAGAAAACCCACGTTAAAGAAGACCGGCAATTTGATTAGGACGGACAATAGATTAGATTTAAGTAATAAAAATAATGCGAGCAGTTCTTCTTCGCCACGGAGTTTGAGTATGAGTAGCAAGGGCTCTCACTCCAGACAAGAGTTACCCTCAGAGACGTCGCACTCAACTACGACAGCCCCGACACTCCAGCCAGTGAGCATTGCAACCACCACCACCCAGTCTAGAGACACACTACCTCTTAAAGACAGTATACTTGAAACACCATGGTCCTGTAGCACTTGTACTTTTCTAAATGAGAAAACTCGAACAGCTTGTGACATGTGTGGGAAGTCACGTTTACCGGGCCCAGAAGCCAAGCCTCTCATATCTGGTGGTAGACAGTGTCCCCAGTGTACACTCATCAATGAGAGAGGGGCACAGGACTGTTCAGCCTGTGGTGTACATCTGGAGGGGTCTTCCACATATATATAAAAGAATGCTATGTTAAAGAAAGTAAATACTGATAGTTAAAACAATCAGGCAACCAGTATTTTCTGGCTTTGCTAAATGATCATTGTCTATAGTATTTTTATCTTGGTAAGTTACCCATGAGTGTTGTGTTGTATTATATTGACTGTTGAATAATTATTTTGTCAACTAAAATTTGATCACATTGTGTCTGAGTAAGAGTTTTCCCATTATATTAAGTCTCTCTTATTGCAGGTCAGTTAATATTTCTTAGGCTCTAGTACTGAAGGTTATTGAAACTTCATCAATGTGAACATCAATGGGGTGAAGTCTCTCATAATATACTGTGTGTGTTCATCGCTGGTTGTTGACCTGCGTTCTGGCCTCAAGTTGAACACACTTCTCTCTCTTTTAATAGACATTTTGCAGTCTCAGTTATTTAGGACATCAACATTAATTTTCTCTATAGTCATAGTTTCTTTGTGGAACTATGTGGAGGTAAACATTTTAATAGTTTGTCCTTAGTAATGAAGAGTACAAAGTACTGGAGAATGAATGCAAATGATGATTCATTGAGTAAAATAATGACTACATCAACTTTTAGTAAAATAATGACTACATCAACTTTTAGTAAAATAATGACTAACTTTTGTTAAAATGCCAGCTTTTAATTTAACGTACATTTTCTGTGATGTTTGTAGAGTTAATCATAATACGAGGACAGATCAAAAAGTCTTGGCATCCATTGTTTTCTTAAAAATACAATGTAGCAATATTGGATATTTTCTTTGGTTACATCTTGATGTAGTTGCCAATCTTATTGAAGCTTGTTACCAGATTGTTAATGACTTCTGCATAGAATTCTGTGGCTGATTTTGTAGTAATTGATGAGCAATTGTCATCACAACATTGCATCAATATATTGTCATCCCAACAACTTCTTCAGAAGTTAAAACAGGTGAGAATCACTGGACGAGATTGGGGTTATTAATTTTTGTGTCAGGAAAAGACTTTTCAATCTGCCCTTGTGTATATCAGCTCAGTTTTCATTTATAAGTGATAGCATGGGTAAGAAGCCAGTACAGTCATACACTGCTTTATGTCATTTTGGCCTACATCACATTTACCTTTACGCCACTTTTTTTCTAGAGTAAATTTCAGTTCACTGAACATCATTACGTTTGACTTTACGTCACTCAGCAACGTCACATTGTTCATAATTTTTTAATTGTGTTCATTATTCTTTAAAAGACATGAAAAAAAAGTGTTTTTAGTGTTCTTTAAGGTTTAGCAATAGTTATATTCTTTCCCGAGTTATTTACGCTAGTTTTATGGTGTTTATCGTCATTTTAAGTCATTATGTCTGGTTTGTCAAAAACTGGGTCACGTCACGGCTGTTGGAATCTATTAACCCTTAAACTGTCCAAACGTAGATGTACGTTTTTGTGCGTAGCACTCCGAACGTAGATCTGCAGTTTTTTTTAGTCTTTCAAATGTAAAAAAAAAACATAGATCTGCGTTTGGAACGCTACGCACGTGAACGTAGATCTACGTTTGGACAGTTTAAGGGTTAATGACATAGGGCTGGGTATGACTGTATATTTACATTACCTTACTGCAAAATATCATTGAGAGCTACAATGCCGTATAGTCTGGTTCCTGGTATCAACAATTGCTGGCACTTAATTATAATCAAGCCAAATTATGTTTTGTAATTGCCACTCTTCCCCAGAAAATTCCGTATATGGATATCTATTTTAATATAAATGATATCGTGAAAATACCGAACTGAATATATTTTCACAAAATTTTTAGTAATTAGTAGTGACTAGCATTAAATATAAAGATGTCACGACTTAAAAGCTAAGTTTGATCTTGCTCTTCTGCAATAATACAACTTAAAAGTGACTTTTATCTATACTATATAATTATTAAGCAAAAACTTGTGTCACCTTCTATGGTATATTTTGAAGGATAAATTTCAGTAATAAAAAGTCACAATATTGTGGTTGGAACAATTGACCAAAAACCTGCACTTATGAAAAGAACCTTATGATGTAGCTCATCCTGGACCAGTTTCAAGTCCTGGACCAGTGTCAAGTGTCCTGGACCAGTGTCAAGTGTCCTAGACCTGTTTCAAGTTCTGGGCCAGTGTCAAGTGTCCTGGACCTGTTTCAAGTCCTGGGCCAGTGTCAAGTGTCCTGGACCTGTTTCAAGTCCTGGGCCAGTGTCAAGTGTCCTGGACCAGTGTCAAGTGTCCTGGACCAGTGTCAAGTGTCCTGGACCAGTGTCAAGTGTCCTGGACCAGTGTCAAGTGTCCTAGACCTGTTTCAAGTTCTGGGCCAGTGTCAAGTGTCCTGGACCTGTTTCAAGTCCTGGACCAGTGTCAAGTGTCCTGGACCAGTGTCAAGTGTCCTGGACCAGTGTCAAGTGTCCTGGACCAGTGTCAAGTGTCCTAGACCTGTTTCAAGTTCTGGGCCAGTGTCAAGTGTCCTAGACCTGTTTCAAGTCCTGGGCCAGTGTCAAGTGTCCTGGACCTGTTTCAAGTCCTGGGGCAGTTTCATGTCCTGACTTATTAATGATCCAGGCTGGACCAAAATATCATCATTAGTTTCTTCTGGTTTCAAGTTTTTGGTAAATATTTAATTTTTGCCAGAGGTAAAATGCAGATATTTTTACAACATCAGTGAGTGACTTAGGACACACTAGCCATCATATAGTCAACAAAGTGCACTAACTATTTTATATTCAGTACAACTTTTCTGTTTAATTGTTAAGAGCCAATATATAGCGTAGATAGTAACATATAGATACCATAGCCGGGATAACCTGATCTTTGTCCACTCTATATACTACTTTGAATTGTTGATTTATATAACTCATAAGTGAATAAAACACACGTGTAACACATAGGTGATTTTATTGTGGAGAAATTTTATTATCTAGCGGTTTTATCAGTCCAATATTGAGAATACTGGAGACTGTGGAAGGCATAAGGTGATCAGTCCCTCAGTCTTGATGACTGTTGATGGTGGAATACATGATGTAGTAGTTTGAAGTGATCAGTCCCTCAGTTTTGCTAGGAAGTGTTGAGTCCATCAGTCTTTGTGGAGTGAACATTTCCTAGTAAGAACGAGGGACTGATCACCTTAAACTAATGTCTTCCACCGTCACCGACATTGTTCTCTGTATTGCACTGATATTTACACAGGTTTTGTGAAACATCTCCACAACCTAGCCAAGTGTTGCTTGTGTTTCTGTTCCTCAACATAATAAGTTTTCCGACTTGTATGAATGTGACGCTTCACCACATCATGTTGATGTGTTATTATAATAAGTAGTTGTTACAGCTAATATTTACCTTCCCGCCTTCAACAAGAAATATTACCCCATATAGAAACCTGTAATCAACTCTGTGTTCTTAAATTTTGATTCTAATATTTTTATATTTATTATTAACACATCAGCAGTTTCCAACCAAGGCAGGGTGGCCTGAAAAAAAAAAATTCATCATCATTCACTACATCACTGTGTTTCCAGAGGCACACTTACACTACACTTATAAAACTGCAACATTGACACCCCATTCTAATATTACACGGTTTATTTTTTTTGTATCGAGGATACAGTGAACTCTCGTATAAACTTCCTCTTATATATGCAATTTTTTTTAGTAAACACTGTGAAAATGACATGTAAATTTGAGTAGCGGGAGGAAAGGTCGTCAGTACTTGGTGTTCAGTTTTGATGAATTAGACACTAGTGCAACACTTGTGCAACACTTGGGTGTCTTTATTGTGGTAACATTTCACCATCCAGTGGCTTCCTCAGTCCACTTCAGAGAAAAATGGTTGAAGATCAGAAGGAGTTTGAGGTAATTAGTCCCTCAGCCTGGAGTCATTGTATTCAGTCCAAATATTTTCAAGATTGAACACAGTGACTCCAGGCTGAGGGACTGATTACCTCAAGCTCCTGATCTTCCATCATTATTCTCAGTATTGGACTGAGGAAGCCACTGGCTGGTGGAATGTTTACACAATAGACACCCAAATGTTACACAAGTATCTAATTTATCAACCTGTTAGTTCTCTGAACCATTTATCTATCGAACCATACCACAGGCGGGGATAGAACCCGTGGTCAGTTATCTCCAGACCAACGTGTTAGCCACTAGGCCAGCTGGCCCAGTGGCTAACATGTCAGTCTGGAGTTTTATGATTGTGGGTTCTATCTTCACCCGTGGTATGGTTTGTTTGCAATCATGTCATTATGATTTCGTGAATCATTTATCTATACAGTGGACCCTCGAGTTTTGTGATTAATCCGTTCCAGAGAGTCTGCCGAAAGGTGAAATTCACGAATGGCAAAACCATTTTCCCCATAAGAAATAATGTAAATCCAATTAATCCGTTCCAGACACCCAAAGTATTGACAAAAAATGCAGTTTTTTAGATTAAATATAGATTTACATACAGAAAACAATAAGAAATCAAGTATAAAACAATAATAACATCACACTTGCCTTTATTGAAGACTCTTGTTGGTGTATGGAAGACAAGAGGAGGGGAGAGGATGAAGTTACACTATTGTTTGGAAGAGGAATCCCCTTCCATTGAAGACTTCAGGTACCAAGTCCTTTTCCGGGGTTACTTCCCTTCTTTGTTTTTTAATGCCACTAGGACCAGCTTGAGTCACTGGACCCCTGTTGCTCAAAAAAAAAAATTCCAGAGAGCTCTGTTTCTGGCATCTTTAAAATTTGCCTAAAATGGGACATGACATTGTCATTGAACATGTCGCAGACACGGCTTGTAACACCTTTGTTAGGGTGATGTTCCTCCATAAATGTTTGCACCCCACTCCACATTCCAAAAATCTTCTTAATCTCTGAAGAAAGCACCTTCTTTCCTCTCTGTTCCTTCTCCTGTGAAGCAATTTCCTCAGCTGTGCTCTGTTGCTGTTGCAGATGAAGCTCTTGCAGCTCTTCAGTGGTTAGCTCTTCACTGTGGTCCTCCACCAATTCTTCCACATCCTGGCTACACATCCAATCCCATGGAATTCCCCAATACCACAATACATTCCACAACAGGCATTAGGTTGTTAGGTTCAGCCTCAAACCCTTCAAAATTTTTGTCGAGGACACAATCTGGCCACAGTTTTCTCCAAGCAGAGTTCAAAGTCCTGGAAGTCAGTCCCTTCCAAGCCTTACCTATAAGGTTTATGCAATTGAGGATATTGAAGTGATCTTTCCAGAACTCTCTTAGGGTCAGTTGAGTGTCTGAGGTCACATCAACTCACCTTTGAAACATAGCTTTGGTGTAGAGTTTTTGAAGTTTGAAATGATCTACTGGTCCATGGGCTGGATGAGAGGAGTGGTATTAGGGGGCAAGAACTTCACTGTGATTAAACTAAACTCCTCCACCATTTGGTCTTCCAAGTCTGGAGGATGAGCAGGAGCATTGTCCATTACCAGGAGGCACTTGAGTGGCAATTTATTTTCGAGGAGGTATTTCTTCACACTCGGGCCAAGCACTTCATTGAACCAATCAAGGAAAATTTCCCTCATGACCCATGCCTTACTGTTAGCCTTCCACATCACAAACAATTTACTCTTGGTGACACTGTTTTCTTGAACACTGGAATTTTCAGAGTGATACATGAATAAAGGCTTCACTTTGAAATCCCCACTAGCGTTAGCACAGAACAAGAGAGTTAGCCTGTCTTTCATAGGCTTGTGTCCTGGCAGTGCCTTTTTACCCTGCGTGATGTAGGTATTCTTTGGCATTTTCTTCCAAAAGATGCCTGTTTCGAAACAATTGAACACTTGTTGGGGGAGGAATCCTTCATCCTCTACGTACACCTTAATTCATGCACAAATTTTTCAGCTACACATTTGTCAGAACTTGCAGCCTAACCATGCCTTACCACACTGTAAGCCACTACGCTTTTTAAATCTCTCAAACCAGCCTTTGCTGACCTTAAATTCACTAACATCAGCACTGGTTCCAGGCATTTTCTTTACGAGATTGGCATGCCTTGCCTTTTCATAAATTATCGACTGCACAGCACTATCTCCCACTAACTGTTTTTCGGTGATCCACACCAACAACAAATTCTCAACATCTTCGATTATTTGCAATCTCTTTTTTGTGAGCATATCTACCCCTTTAGCAACAACAGCTTCCTTGATTTCCTTTTTCTTTGCCACGATCGAAGTGATGGCTGAATGGGGTTTGCCGTACATCCTGGCAAGGTCGGCCACGCACTCCACTTTCATATTTTGCAATGATTTCTTTCTTTAATTCTATCGTGTTCTCGCCTTCTTTACCAAAGGGCTGGCACTAGAAGCTTTCTTTGGGCTTATGGTGGCTTATTTAGTACAGTGGACCCTCGCTATTCGAACATTCTTCATTCCAGAATGCTGTTCAAGTGTTGTTACCAAACGAATTTATTCCCATAAGGAATGATGTAAATTAGATTAGTCCATTTCAGACCCCCCAAAAATACACTTATAAAAGCACTTACAATAATAAACTTACATAAAAGGGCGAGTTTGGAGTGTTCGAATAGCGAGGGTCCACTGTAGTTGCAAACTCAAAAAAGAATGGAATATTACGAAATGTATCTTAACGCGTGAGGTGATGGTCACTCGCCGATAAACAATGCCAGACTGCCTTTGAATGGTGTGTGGGCACCTTTGTGTGCATGTGGATGGTGGAGGCCTCTCTCGGACACGTTCCGTACAACCGATGAATTGCGAGGAAAATCACAAAATGTGAGGCTATATTTTGATGAAAAAAGTTGCCAAAAGGCGAAATTCACGAAGCATGAGACTCTCGAAACTCAAGGGTCCACTGTATTCAGTTTTAAATGAACTATTTTTCACACTGACAAAGCCTCACATTGTATAGAGGAGGTTTAGAAGAGAACTGATGGTGATTCACAAGTTATGAAGCCAAGAAAACAAACTTATTTTTTCCTGTTATAAAGAACAAAGTCACAATACCATGACTGGAACAATACACAAATAACCCACACATAGGAGAGAGAAACTTATGACCACGTTTTGGACCAACATGGATCATTTACAGTCACACTGTGACTTTGTAAATGTTCCAAGTTGGACCATAACATTACTGTAAGCTCCTCTCTCATACATGTGTGTTATTTGTATATTTCCTATTATAGTTCATGAGTGATGCAATATCACAAGCGGGTGATACATTGATTTGCAATATAACCACAGTGAAGAGCAATATTGCAAACACTTTTATCATCTCTCATTATCAAGGAATGCGAGAGGTGACAGGTGCTTAAAATATTACTAATTATCACTGCGAATATATTGCAAACTAGCCTTTGTATGTTGCAATTGCAACTTTTCCTGAGTATGACTGATTGCAGCTGTGTATGGGTTGTGTATTAGGTTATCAGTCCCCAGTCCCATAATATATTTTCTCACATTCATTTCTCACATTTTATAATCCACATTCAAGCACAATGAACTAAATTATTGACTAACTTATAAAGTTAAAATGTGGTTTGGGTTTGGTGTGAATATGGAATGTTTATTGTTAACCCTTAAACGGTCCATACGTATATATACGTTAGTACTGCTACTGCCCCAAACGTATATATACAGTGGTACCTCGAGTTACGATATTTTTCATTCGAGAATGCTGTTCAAGTGCCATTACCAAACGAATTTATCCCCATAAGGAATAATGTAAAATAGACTAGTCCTTTTACACCCCCAAAAATATACTTACAAAAGCATTTAAAAAAATAAACTTACATAAAAGGGCGATTTTGGGGACCATTGTAACTCGAGGTACCACTGTACGTTTTATTTTTCCTGCCTCCAAATTTGGCACGATTGGCCTGAGATGCCTGGTCAGCATAGAATGGGTCCTAACACTTGGTGTGCACCATATTAAAAAATCTGGGACCACTTAGTACCTTGTGGGAGCACCAGTTAAATTGAGCGCCAGCTAGAGCAAACACTGCGGCAAACACCAAGAATTCACTGATGTCATGTCATATTAACACTCCCCTTTGAAGTGGAAAGTGATGTCGGCAGGCTGGCAGGCCAGCTGGCTGCCTGCCTGCCTGGCCACCTGGCTGGCAAACAGCTGGTTGGCCACCTGGCTGGTCAGCTGGGTACCTGATTGGCTGTGTGTCTGTCTGTATCTATCTGTCTCTGTCTCTATCTCACAGGAACACATACGTAAATACAATTATACACAGTGTAAATTACCTAGGATAACTAAAAAATCAAGACAAAGTGATATAATGTGCTTGTGATCTGCGTAATACCAGTTGGTTTATGAGCTACTCTCTGAGACAAGCAGACAAAGACACACTGACAGACAGAAATACAGACAGACAGAAAAACAGACACAGACAGAAAGACAGACAGACACACAGACAGACAGGCATGAGTAACAAATAAAGGGAAGCAGTATAATCTCATCAAATGTCATCACTGTAATTACTGGACTGATTAGAAAAGATAAGACTACGCTCTCCCCATCAAATGTCACCAGTCATCATTAGTGGAGATCAGATGAGATAAGGCAGCTACACAAGTATTACATAATGCTTCAAGGGAACTTTATTATTACATATTATTATTATTATTATTATTTTTATTTTTTTTATTAACACATCGGCCGATTCCCACCAAGGCAGGGTGGCCCGAAAAAGAAAAACTTTCACCATCATTCACTCCATCACTGTCTTGCCAGAGGGGTGCTTTACACTACAGTTATAAAACTGCAACATTAACACCCCTCCTTCAGAGTGCCGGCACTGTACTTCCCATCTCCAGAACTCAAGTCCGGCCTGCCGGTTTCCCTGAATCCCTTCATAAATGTTACTTTGCTCACACTCCAACAGCACGTCAAGTATTAAAAACCATGTGCCTCCATTCACTCCTATCAAATACGCTCACACATGCTTGCTGGAAGTCCAAGCCCTCGCACACAAAACTTCCTTTACCCTCCATCCAACCTTTCCTAGGCCGACCCTACCCCGTCTTCCCTCCACTACAGATTTATACACTCTCGAAGTCACTCTGTCTCGTTCCATTCTCTCTACATGTCCAAACCACCTCAAGAACCCCTCCTCAGCTCTCTGGACAATCGTTTTGGTAATCCCGCACCTCCTACTAATTTCCAAACTCCGAATTCTCTGCATTATATTCACACCACACATTGACCTCAGACACGACATCTCCACTGCCTCCAGCCTTCTCCTCGTTGCAACATTCATCACCCATGCTTCACACCCATATAAGAGCGTTGGTATAACTATACTCTCATACATTCCCCTCCTTACTTCCATGGACAAAGTTCTTTGTCTCCACAGACTCTGAAGTGCTCCACTTACCCTTTTCCCCAGTTTTATAAAGTTTTTCTTCTTCTCTTTTTTAGTAAATTTGTACAGGAGAAGGGGTTACTAGCCCATTGCTCCCAGCATTTTAGTCGCCTCATACGACACGCATTGCTTACGGAGGAAAGATTCTTTTCCACTTCCCCATGGACAATAGAGAAAATAATAAGAACAAGAGCTATTAATATTATTATTATTCAATATTATTATTATTATTATTATTATTGAGTAGATGGCGGGAATATTTTGAGGAACTTTTAAATGTCGATGAAAAAAGGGAGGCGGTAATTTCATGTACTGGCCAGGGAGGTACAACATCGTTTAGGAGTGAAGAAGAGCAGGATGTGAGTGTGGGGGAGGTGCGTGAGGCATTACGTAGAATGAAAGGGGGTAAAGCAGCTGGAATTGACGGAATCATGACAGAAATGTTAAAAGCAGGGGGGGATATAGTGCTGGAGTGGTTGGTATTTTTGTTTAATAAATGTATGAAAGAGGGGAAGGTACCTAGGGATTGGCAGAGAGCATGTATAGTTCCTTTATATAAAGGGAAGGGGGATAAAAGAGAGTGTAAAAATTATAGGGGAATAAGTTTACTGAGTATACCAGGTAAAGTGTATGGCAGGGTTATTATTGAAAGAATTAGAGGTAAGACAGAGAGTAGGATTGCAGATGAGCAAGGAGGCTTTAGAGTGGGTAGGGGATGTGTTGATCAAGTGTTTACAGTGAAGCATATATGTGAACAGTATTTAGATAAAGGTAGAGAAGTTTTTATTGCATTTATGGATTTAGAAAAGGCATATGATAGAGTGGATAGGGAGCAATGTGGCAAATGTTGCAAGTGTATGGAATAGGTAGTAAGTTACTGAAGGCTGTAAAGAGTTTTTATGAGGATAGTGAGGCTCAGGTTAGGGTGTGTAGGGAGAGGGAGATTACTTCCCGGTAAAAGTAGGTCTTAGACAGGGATGTGTAATGTCACCATGGTTGTTTAATATATTTATAGATGGGGTTGTAAAAGAAGTAAATGCTAGGGTGTTGGGGAGAGGGTGGGATTAAATTATGGAGAATTAAATGCAAAATGGGAGTTGACACAGTTACTTTTTGCTGATGATACTGTGCTTATAGGAGATTCTAAAGAAAAGTTGCAAAGGTTAGTGGACGAGTTTGGGAGAGTGTGTAAAGGTAGAAAGTTAAAAGTGAACATAGATAAGAGTAAGGTGATGAGGGTATCAAACGATTTAAATAAAAAAAATTGGATATCACATTGGAGAGAGGGATTATGGAAGAAGTAAATGTTTTCAGATATTTGGGAGTTGACGTGTCAGCGGATGGGTTTATGAAGGATGAGGTTAACCATAGAATTGATGAAGGAAAAAGGTGAGTGGTGCATTGAGGTATCTGTGGAGACAAAAACGTTATCCATGGAGGCAAAGAAGGGAATGTACGAAAGTATAGTGGTACCAACACTCTTATATGGGTGTGAAGCATGGGTTGCAAATGCTGCAGCGAGGAGGAGGCTGGAGGCAGTGGAGATGTCCTGTCTAAGGGCAATGTGTGGTGTAAATATTATGCAGAAAATTCGGAATGTGGAAATTAGGAGAAGGTGTGGAGTTACTAAAAGTATTTGTCAGAGGGCTAAGAGGGTTGTTGAGGTGGTTTGTTCATTTAGAGAGAATGGATCAAAGTAGAATGACTTGGAGAGCGTATAAATCTGTAGGGGAAGGAAGGCGGGGTAGGGGTCGTCCTAGAAAAGGTTGGAGGGAAGGGGAAAAGGAGGTTTTGTGGGCGAGGGGCTTGGACTTCCAGCAAGCATGTGTGAGCGTGTTAGATAGGAGTGAATGGAGACGAATGGTTTTTGGGACATGACGATCTGTTGGAGTGTGAGCAGGGTAACATTTTGTGAAGGGATTCAGGGAAACCAGTTAATTGATTTAGTTGGACTTGAGTCCTGGAAATGGGAAGTACAATGCCTGCACTTTAAAGGAGGGGTCTGAGATAGTGACAGCTCGGAGGGACTTTTCTCAGCTGTCGTATCTGAGCTCCTCTGCAAAGACAGTGATTATGTATGAGTGTGGTGAAAGTGTTGAATGATGATGAAAGTATTTTCTTTTTGGGGATTTTCTTTCTTTTTGGGTCACCCTGCCTTTGTGGGAGACGGCCGACTTGTTGAAAAAAAAAAAAAAATATTATTATTATTATGCACTATCATTATTATTATTTTTATGCACTATCATTATTATTATTATTTGAGTACAATTTCAGTACCTAATATTAGTGTCAGAACAAAGATTGGCTATGAAATCACAAGAACTACTATAAATTTTAATTATCAGAACATAAAAATGATATAAAATAGTAAAAAATGAGAAAAAAAGTATATCGGCAACAATTCTGCAAGCGGCAGGACTCCTGTTGCTGTCAGGTGAGCATCCAGAGCCAACTTCTCCGCCTCATATCTCGGTAAGTACTGACCCAAAACAATTTCTTTTTATCCTATAACACTTAAAAAAATGTGCTCTTTATTTATATATATATATATATATATATATATATATATATATATATATATATATATATATATATATATAAATTCTTTTCAAAATATTCGGGGCAGTGGCAGTACTAACGTATATATACGTTTGGACAGTTTAAGGGTTAATAATAAACAGTAATGCTGAAGGTGTTAGTGGATGGTTTAACTGGTTTTAATTGTAGTGTTGTGCTGTGACTTAATGATGTCATGACTCAGTACTGTATCTTACAGCATGTATCTCAGTGACTAAATACAGCATCATGCAGCATGTATCATAGTGCTGGTGTTCTTGCTGTGGTAAGTACAGCATCATGCAGCATGTGTTGTGAGTTACAATACACTCACCCATCTCAGGCAGTCATAGTCTTGAATTATTTCACATTATACACTGGGAAGTTCATCACTACAATAGGTATGAAATTAATAATGAGTCTCATTGTCATTGGTTCTCATTGCTTCACTTGTTGAAATTCTTCTTCACTATCATCCTACAACATGAGTAGCTGTGAGTATACTGAAGGATAGTGTCCTGAATGATAGTCTGGCAATAGCAGGTCCATCACTACCACTGGTCCACTGGTACAGTATTGAGTTTGCTACATACCAGGACTATAGTTCAAATCATAGTCTGGCAGTAGCAGGTCCATCACTGTACCACTGGTTGACCCTTGTAGGTTTAACACTTCTTTTGATTATAATAATAATGTACCACTGGTCACTGGTAGAACTTTGACATTTATTCATTGTGAGTTGCGTTTATATGTTGCCGTGTAAACACAAGTTACAGGAAGACATAAAGAGCCTAGAGAAACTTATAGTTAGTCTGAAAGCCTTTGCCATCTATAGTTTAGTTATAGTTGAATATCTTTATTATGCACCACATACCCATCCTTTGGGTGGTAGTCAGAAGATTACAGAGGCACATAATAGGTCCAGGGACTGTACCTCAACATTACAGAGGCACATAATAGGTCCAGTGACTGAGCTGCAAATTTCTGATAAGAAAACATGTTTTTGTACAATCAGTTTCTCTATAAATGCAGTTAACAAGGTACATCCACAGTCGTAGAGCAGTTAACAAGGTACATCCACAGTCATAGAGCAGTTAACAAGGTACATCCACAGTCATAGAGCAGTTAACAAGGTACATCCACAGTCATAGAGCAGTTAACAAGGTACATCCACAGTCGTAGAGCAGTTAGCAAGGTACATCCACAGTCGTAGAGCAGTTAACAAGGTGCATCCACAGTCGTAGAGCAGTTAACAAGGTGCATCCACAGTCGTAGAGCAGTTAACAAGGTACATCCACAGTCGTAGAGCAGTTAACAAGGTACATCCACAGTCATAGAGCAGTTAACAAGGTTCATCCACAGTCGTAGAGCAGTTAACAATGTGCATCCACAGTCGTAGAGCAGTTAACAAGGTACATCCACAGTCGTAAAGCAGTTAACAAGGTGCATCCACAGTCGTAGAGCAGTTAACAAGGTGCATCCACAGTCATAGAGCAGTTAACAAGGTACATCCACAGTCGTAGAGCAGTTAACAAGGTGCATCCACAGTCGTAGAGCAGTTAACAAGGTACATCCACAGTCGTAGAGCAGTTAACAAGGTACATCCACAATCATAGAGCAGTTAACAAGGTACATCCACAATCATAGAGCAGTTAACAAGGTACATCCACAGTCATAGAGCAGTTAACAAGGTACATCCACAGTCATAGAGCAGTTAACAAGGTACATCCACAGTCATAGAGCAGTTAACAAGGTATATCCATAGTCGTAGAGCAGTTAACAAGGTACATCCACAGTCATAGAGCAGCTTAAGTATATTTTTGGGTGTGTAAAAGGACTAGTCTATTTTACATTATTCCTTATGGGGATAAATTCGTTTGGTAATGGCACTTGAACAGCATTCTCGAACGAAAAAATATCGTAACTCGAGGTACCACTGTACATCCACAATCATAGTGCAGTTAACAAGGTACATCCACAACCATAGAGCAGTTAACAAGGTACATCCACAGTCGTAGAGCAGTTAACAAGGTACATCCACAACCATAGAGCAGTTAACAAGGTACATCCACAGTCATAGAGCAGTTAACAAGGTACAGCCACAGTCATAGAGCAGTTAACAAGGTACATCCACAGTCATAGAGCAGTTAACAAGGTACATCCACAGTCATAGAGCAGTTAACAAGGTACATCCACAACCATAGAGCAGTTAACAAGGCCTTCATAGTACTTGCTGTTCAATTTTGGGTGACTTTTGAATTCCCTTCACAAAATTCACATTATACAAAATAGTTCAGCAAGAAGCCTCAGTATACTAAGTGGAAACATATTGGTGATAGAGTACATATACACAGCCGGGTCACCATTTGGAGAAGACCCGGGCCGGACGTACCGGCGAACCTACAAGAAGAAGAATGTATTTTGTGGATTATAAGACGCGGCTTATAAGACTTGTTTTATTTTCAATGGCTCGGCATCAGATGTAACTGGGAGAGCTACAGCCCACCCCACACCCCAAACTTATAGCTCCCATCACTGACCTTCAGTTTATAGGATGCAGGGTGGTTTTTGGAGACATTTTATGAAAATAGAATGTGTCTAATAAGCCATGAAATACTGTACTGCTGGGTACATGTAGTTTATGCCATTCTATTGAGAAGGTATTTCCTCCACCACTGACTTATCAAATTCAAATTTTTATTTCTTTTCATGATGTACACAGATAATATAGTTTACATGTAAGATACAAAAGAAAGCTACTAGTATGCAGTGTATTTCTTGCCAACTAATAAAGTATGATGGGTTTAACATCTTCGCCGTTTCCCACCAAGCCAGGGTGACCCCAAAAAAAAAAACACTTTCATCATCATTTACTCCAGCACTGTCTTGCCAGAGGCGCACAGACATTACATTTCAGATACAGTACTCCTCTAAACTGCAGATATCCCGACTCCTTCAGAGTGCAGGCACTGTACTTCCCACCTCCAGGACTCAAATCTGGCTAACCAGTTTCCCTGAATCTCTTCATAAAACTAGCCTTGATCACACTCCAACAGCACATCAAGTCCCAAAAACCATTTGCCTCCACTCACTTCTCGTATGCTAACACACACCTGCTGGATGTAGTAAATAAATAAAATACTAAAATGTTTATTTCCTTGCAAACCTTACAATGTATGGTTTACACTTTTTTTTTTTCAACGAGTCAACCGTCTCCCACCGAGGCAGGGTGACCCAAAAAGAAAGAAAATCCACAAAAAGAAAATACTTTCATCATCATTCAACACTTTCACCTCACTCATACATAATCACTGTCTTTGCAGAGGCGCTCAGATACGACAGCTGAGAATAAGTCCCTCCCAACTGTCACTATCCCAGACCCCTCCTTTAAAGTGCAGGCATTGTACTTCCCATTTCTAGGACTCAAGTCCAACTAAATCAATTAACTGGTTTCCCTGAATCCCTTCACAAAATATTACCCTGCTCACACTCCAACAGCTCGTCAGGTCCCAAAAACCATTCGTCTCCATTCATTCCTATCTAATACGCTCACACACGCTTGCTGGAAGTCCAAGCACCTCTCCCACTAAACCTCCTTTACCCCCTCCTTCCAACTTTTTCGAGGACGACCCCTACCCCGCCTTCCTTCCTCTACAGATTTATACGCTCTCCAAGTCATTTTACTTTGATCCATTCTCTCTAAATGACCAAACCACCTCAACAACCCCTTTGTTGGTTTACTCATTATAAAATATTAATTACAAGGAAGGGTTCTAGCATGCCTAGGCATTTCAGGCAGTTTACCCAGTGGATTTTGTTCATTATTTCACAAATTCACTACTATGTTGAAATTTGTTATTTGATGTTTTGATGTCTAGTTAATGAAGGAGATTGATTACAGATGAATACATAAGATTGACACTATAATTTACTGTATCTGGTCAAATATATCCAGCATCTTTTATCTGGTTGTGTTAGTATTGTAATATACATATAAAAAACTGGAAGTAGGTAAGCAGGGAAGACTGAAAAAATCTTAAGAGAATGTAGAAATGTTTTTTCCTATAACAATGACTGAAACTGTGTGATATATTTATAACAGGTGGATAACAGTTTTTTGTTCTGGTGTTTATTTTATTGCATGTTAAATATACTTTGTATATTCCTTATTTTTTAAAATATAAAGTACCTTGGCCATGCTCTCTAATCTTGCAATTGCATTGAATGACCTCACAGCACTAACACTTTCCATCAATATTGTTATAATAATAATGTAAATCATTGATCATCTTTATTAAAAATATATGACTAAAGTTTTTCTTGAACTGGTACACTTATACAGTGGTCTGCTGAGTTGCAATATTAATATGTTCCAGATGTATTGTACCTGTAAACTGTGGTAACACCAGCCACAAACTACCTGGGAATTTATGGTACCACAAACTACTTGGTTTATGGTACCACAAACTACAGTGGACCCCCGAGTTTCGTAAAAACTTCACTCCTGAAGTCTGCTCAAGCGCCATTACCGAACGAATTTACTCCCTTAAGGAAAAATGTCACGTAGGTTAGTCTATTTCAGACCCCCAAAAATACACTTCCACAAGCACTTACAATATTATACTTACATAACTGTACGATTTCCGAGGTTTACGAAACTCGGGGATCCACTGTACCTGGGTTATGGTACCACAAACTACAGTGGTACCTCGGTTAACGATGGTCCCCAAACTCGCCCTTTTATGTAAGTTTATTTTTTAAAATGCTTTTATAAGTGTATTTTGGGGGTCTAAAAGGACTAGTGTATTTTACATTATTCCTTATGGGGATAAATTTGTTTGGTAATGGCACTTGAACAGCATTCTGGAACGAAAAAATATTGTTAACCGAGGTACCACTGTACCTGGGTTATGGTACCACAAACTACCTGGGTTATGGTAATTCAATGCAAGACCTGAGAAGTCAACTTTTACTTTACACACTGCCACATATAACTTTTATCTCCCTTCATCTGCTTCTCTCATTAACAAAAGTCTTTCCATCTCAGAATTTCTCTTGACTTTTTTTTTCACTAGCTTAAATTCATCAGAAGCTTTTAATATTCTATATTACTTCTTTGTGTTTAATAATAGTAAAGATGTTTGTGGAAAGTCATACTAACGCAACAATGCACTAATTTCTTGTTTACTGCACACTAACACAAAAGATGATGTAATTATAACACAAATGCAGTTTTATTTAACATGTCAGCCATCTCCCACTGATATAAGGTGATCCCCCTCCCCCAAAAAAAAAAAACTTTCACGATCATTCAACACTTTCTCCATCATTCACACATAATCACTGTCTTTGCAGAGGTGCCCAGGTACGACAGTTTAGATGTCATTACAAACAGCCAATATCCCAACCCCTCCCCTCCTCCTCATTTAAAGTGCAGGCATTATACTTCCCACCTCCAGTGTGGGGAATTAAGAGATTACCTGTCTGGGCTTCACCGCCACTTACAACAAAATAATCTCCCGGGGAGTTGACCGACTAGTATAATTTTACCGCGGTTACCCCCGTTGAGGCGTGTGAGAAAACTTGACCCACTCCTGGTCGCATCCAAGGGGTCCCTTCGATATTCTCACTCTAAATCCACATCTATCCTTGACCAGTTTATTAAGAATGGGTAACACCAACAGTTACGGTATTGTTAATTTTAGTGGACTGTATGGGTTAATATCTGATTGATTGGGGAGGAGGAGGAGAGAGTACAATTTGTTAATATCACTCACCCTTCATCTGCGTCTTGGGTGTTCACTGGAGATCTTCATCATTCCCACCGCAGACCTACATTATCCCAACATACCTACTGGCCAGACGGTTGCTAAGATAATAAGAGTACTTACAGTGGGGAAGAAACAGCATTCTTGTCGCTATTCTTCAACGGATCTCGTGGTCCTGCTTGGTAGAGATTATTCTTCCTGCAAGACGATGATATTGGTGGTTGTCCCGATGAGTTAAGAGAAGATTGATTCCTTGAACTCTCTTACGCCCACGGGACCGGGCGTTTAATTAACATGTGGTTGATCGGGAGTAGTGATTCATCTCCTCTCACTATTTCTCTTTATTACAGTTTATACGTAAAACTTTAAACACTATTCACACGACGGTTTAATGTCCCACTAATTTACCCTCGTTAGAAGTTAATCCATTAATTATTGTGTACGATGAACACTGATCAAACCGACGCACATTTCCTCCATCAAAAACCTGTAATGGCGGCGTCAGTCACTATTTAACACATTATCACTCTATTATTGCAGTTTCTTGGATTTAATGTCCCACATTATGCCCGGTGAATATTCACAACATTCACTATTGTGAAGAGAGACCATTAACCGCGATTTGGTCGTTGTAAACGCCGATTCCCGTCTCCATTATAATCAGAACTCTCCCATCGTTCTACCTTCTTTGTCTTATCCCACGAGACTGGCTGCTCTCTGCCCTCGCTTGACCCAGCTCTGCTTACCCATGCGACCGTCGGTATGGTTCTGTTTTCATCTCAAGTAAAAGACGAACCAACAGCCACACATTAAGAATATTCACATTAGAAAGGCTATCGAGTATAACCTTTCGGGAAAATACCCAATATTTTCCACATCCAGGACTCAAGTTTGGCTAACTGGTAAATAATCCAAAATTAGTGCAAAAAACTCTTAATAACTTCAAACTGATGAGTAAACAAACCATAGTATAGTACAAACTGCTATTGGCTGAAATGCTACCATAGACATTCAACACTTGCTGATTGGCAGCTAAGCCACCCTCAGACTCCCTCTCCTATTGGCTCGAATGCTGCCCAAGAGGTAAGCTACCACATTGCTGGTTGGCCGAGGCCAACCCACACGCGCAGGTAATAATACAATAGTAATAATCATACATGTACATAATACAACTATCACAGACCTAGCTGACAACACTGGCATACCCTTGCATATATAAAGTTCCTGGTTATGCAGAGCATTTCAGGCAACTTGGGTTAATCTTGTCCCCTAGGATGTCACCCACAACACTCATACCATCACATCCTCTTTTTCATCATAACTGAAAACTAAATTCATCTGTAAAGGTAAATTGTAACTCAGAAATATTGTAACTCAAGGGACCACTGCATTCACATTTCATTTATCTATATACAGTGGAACCTCGGTTTTTGTATGCCCTAGTTTGTATGTAAAATTATAGTTATTCTCTATAAAATTTATTTTTTGTTAATATTTCCCATAAGAAATAATGTAAATCCAATTAATCCTTTCAGGGTCCAAGGCCATTTTTGGAATGGGTGCAAAAGTGTCCAAGAATTTTCAAAAAAAAAAAATTCTTATTTTTTCTTATGAAATGGTAGAGAATCTTTTTCTGAAGGTAATAAAACAAAAAGTATGAAATTTGATTGAAAATTGACGAAATTATGTTCTCGCGAATTTTGATGCGTCAGCGATATTTACGTATCGGTGATTTTGCCAACTTTGACTCCCATTTTAGGCCAATTACATAATTCCAGTTGACCAAATTCTTAGCTATTTCACTAGTATTTCTTCTATTCTATCGATTGAGCAAAAGAAATCACGCAGTTAACTGTTTCAACTACAAAATAAAGTGATTGGAAAGTGGTAATTTAGCCAATCAAAATCATCTCTATATCTGTAATATATCTTCCATTCTATCAAATGAGATCAAGAAATTGCAAATATAACTATAAAAAGTACACAAAAAAAACTACAAAGTCGCTGTTTTAATCGAAAATTACTGTTTCAGTTTTTTTCTCTCATTATGCACTGTGTGCTGCAGGATTTGTTTTATGTGGTGCACACTTACCACATAGATGTATTCTCTCATATCCAGGCCCAAATTTACCACTCACAGCTTATGTGAGTGAGCTGAGCTCATGACGTAGAACTATGGCACGGACCCTGAAAGGGTTAATCCGATCCGTTCCAGACACCCAAAAATATGAACAAAAAATACATTTTATAGAGAATAACTATAGTTTTACATACAAACTAGGGTATACGAAAACCGAGGTTCTACTGTACTATATTACTAACATGTTTATTTATACATGTTACTAATGTGTTTATTTATACATGTTACTAATATGTTTATGCATATTTATACATGTTACAACATGTTCTTTGCATGTTACAAACTCATAATGCAGTAAGGACACTCCTGACCACTTTTCTGTTTCTTTGTGCTTTTCTCCACTAAATTATACAACAAATGCTGTATAATTCTTTTTTTTATGGAATCTTTGGGTGTTGTCCAATTATTCATTTAATAATTAACAAGTATTGTAAGGTACAGCTGGTTCTGGACTTACATTGGGGTTATGTTCTGATGAACCGTTCCATTGTAAGTCAAAAATATTGTAAATCTGACATGAATATAATATGCTAAATAAGTACTGTGGAACCTCAGTTTTTGTTTGCCCTGGTTTTCTTCAAATTCAGTTTTCGACGGCTTTTTTCGTTGAAATTTTGTCCGTTTTTGTACATCCACTCAGTTTTCGTTGAGTTGACAGTGGTCCGCCGAACCAAACGTGTGTCCGCCTGCCCGCGCCACACACAAAGCATCCCACGCGTTCTGACTCAGTCTGGCTTTGTTTTTCGTTGAGTGAGCATTACCCCAAGCGTTCATCTGAAACATTTCATAATAATCCATTGTTTTTTGTGCTTGTTTATTGAATCTGACTGCTAAATATGCCACCATGGGGGCCAAAGAAAGTTCCAAGTGCCAGCCCTTTGATAAAGAAGGCGAGAAACATGATAGAATTCAAAAAAGAACTCGTAGCAAAGTACGAAAGTGGCGTACGCGTGTTGTGGAATCTATTTTGTCTTTGGGGAAGTCCATGGGGTTGGATGTGAGTGGCCAGGATGCGAAAGAGTTGGTGGATGACCACGGAAGAGCTAACCACTGAAGAGCTGCAAGACCTTCAACTGGAACAGCAACAGACTGCAGCTGAGGAAATTGCTTCAAATCTTAGAGATGCCAGAAACAGACCTCTCTGGACAGATTTTTTGTGCGATAGGGGTCCAGTGCCAGTAAAAGACAAAGAAGGGAAGTAACTCCGGATAGGACCTTGATACCCGAAGTCCTTATGGAGGGGGATTTCCCTTCCAACCAATAACCTCTCCTCCTCCCTCTCCCCTCCTCGCCGTCTTCCATACGCCAACAAGAGTCTTCAGTAAAGGTAAAAGTGATGTTAAATGTTCATTTATCCATTTCATTCATCATTTATATTTATTTCTCATTGTTTTCTGTATGTAAAACTATAGTTATTCTCTATAAAATGTATTTCTTAATACTTTTGAGTGTCTGGAACGGATTAATTTGGATTTATATTATTTCTTATGGGAAATATTACTTCAGTTTTCGTACAATTCGCATTTCGTCAGACTTTCTGGAACGAATTAATCACGAAAACCGAAGTTCCACTGTAAATAAATAACTATTGTCACTGAATAAGTACGTATATGAACAAATAGTACTGTAACTAATTGCTTTTGCACCATCGTAAAGTCGAACCATTGCAAGTCGAGGACCACCTGTATATTAGAACTCCTCATGTTCATCCGTTGTTTTCTCTCAAGGACTGTAAATCATTGGTCTCATAATTATGCAAGGAAAAATATCTTACTTTTTATAACTTTTGTTGGCTGGAGTAAAGTCAGGACCCCGGAGAATTATTTCAAGAGACATTGGCTTTCATACTTTTAAGTTCACTTATAAAGCTCCTCTATATGTAGTTTATTGTAACTTAGATTGAAAAAGTATTTCCAGAATTGAATAGCGTGTAGAAAGGCCTCAATATCACACACTTCAATTTTAGATGCAGTTTTGTAATTGTATTTAGAAACATCACACTGTTTGGAGGGTTATAAGAGTTGACTGTATATAGATGAGCTTTATAAGACAGCTGACTGTATATTGAGGAGCTTTATGAGACAGTTGACTGTATATTGAGGAGCTTTATGAGACAGCTGACTCTATATTGAGGAGCTTTATGAGACAGCTGACTCTATATTGAGGAGGTTTATGAGACAGCTGACTCTATATTGAGGAGGTTTATAAGACAGCTGACTATATTGAGGAGCTTTATGAGACAGCTGACTCTATATTGAGGAGCTTTATGAGACAGCTGACTGTATATTGAGGAGCTTTATAAGACAGCTGACTGTATTGAGGAGCTTTATGAGACAGCTGACTGTATATTGAAGAGCTTTATGAGACAGCTGATTCTATATTGAGGAGCTTTATGAGAGCTGACTGTATATTGAGGAGCTTTATAAGACAGCTGACTGTATATTGAAGAGCTTTATGAGACAGCTGATTCTATATTGAGGAGCTTTATGAGAGCTGACTGTATATTGAGGAGCTTTATAAGACAGCTGACTGTATATTGAAGAGCTTTATGAGACAGCTGATTCTATATTGAGGAGCTTTATGAGAGCTGACTATATATTGAGGAGCTTTATAAGACAGCTGACTGTATATAGATGAGCTTTATAAGACAACTGACTGTATATAAACTCAAATTTCCCAAATTGGGAAATAGTTTTACATTGTATCTTTGGTTTAAAGTTTTTGATGCTGGTTGGGTAGGTAGACAGATATTAATGTTCCATACTCGAGTACCTGTTAATTGGGCCGATCAGTGGGAAAGATAATTGATTTTTTAACACACCAGTTGTCTCTCACTGAAGTAGGGTGACCAAAAAAGAGGAAACACTTTTACCATCACTCATTCAATTTCTGCCTTGTCAGAATCGTTCTAACATCATAGTTCAGATGGAGCTGTGAACTACAACATCCTTACCCACCTTTCAGAGTGTAGGCACTGTACTTCCCACCTCCAGAACTGTAACATCCTCACCCATCCTTCAGGGTACACACTGTACTTCCCACCTCCAGAACTGTAACATCCTCACCCATCCTTCAGAGTGCAGACAATCTACATTCAACCTCCAAAACTCAAGTCTTGCTACCTGATTTTCCCTGAATTCCTTCAAAAGTTGATATCCTGCTCATGCCCCAATAGCACTTCAGGTCACAGAAATCATTAGTCTCCACTGCTGTCTAATATACAGTGGACCCCTGCCTAACGAGCAAAATTCATTCCAGAAGCCTGCTTCAAGTGCCATTACCGAACGAATTTACTTCCTTAAGAAATAATGTCACGTAGGTTAGTCTATTTCAGACCCCCAAAAATACACTTCCACAAGCACTTACAATATTATACTTACATAATTGTACGATTTCCGGGGTGCTTATTAGGCGGGGTCCACTGTACTCGCAATAATCATCATGATAGGACAAGGACCTGCATATACTAATGCTGACAAGAGTGGGTTTGAGAACACGTTCTTATTTTTAATGTTTCACTCAAGGCAGAGCTTTATCAAGACATGATATAACAAAGCTCAAGGGTAACCAGATCAGAAATATAGTAGGACCCCATATCTGTGGGGGTTACGTTCCAAGAACCTGGAACGTAGTAGCAAACCCTATATACAAGTCTTATACATACCTATTATAAAGTTTAATTCATAAATTATGCAGACTAAGTATAGAATTATCACTTTTTTCACTGATGAGAAGACCTTCATGGCTTCTCTTAGGCTTTCTAGAACTGCCAGCTTCTCTACTTTTGCACTTTGAGGGCCATTATTATGCAAAATTAAAAGGTATTTTTGGGCCACAGTAAACTGTGGATAACTGAAATCGTGTATACTGAATCAGTTGATACGAGGGTTCTACTCTATATTAATAATTGATTATCAACCACTCATACTTGCTTAGCTGCCATAACACTGAGGCTCAGTTCCTGGATCCATTATGTATGTGCTTCTCTATAATAATAATAATAATAATAATACTTTATTGAGACATGGTACAATGATACATGGTAGACAAGAAATAAAGTTATTAATGAGATGTACATGCCAAAAGCCCCTAATATGGACTACCATAGACAGCATGGATGTGTAGTGCAAAATAAGAGCTAATTAAATACAGCTCCAAATGTTACACAGTGAACATTATCCTAGTAAAAGCTTCTTCATACCATATACGGAATCTTAATGACCCTTGTGTAGTCGACAGCCTTTGAACCCAGTTAACCAACCAACTACAGGCAGGTCCCCCTTTATAGCGCTTCATTTTACGGGGTTTCACTAATACAGTAGTTTTCAATTACTGTATACCCATTCTTCATTTATTCAGACTTCCTACAATAAATATACTCACCACTCATTATAAGCTAAGTACAAAAATATTTTAAGTTAAGTACAGACACTCTTCACTTAACGACCGCTCAGACTTATGACCGGCTCTCTGACCAGTATGCAAACCTAAGTACATAATGTATATTAGAGCTGATTTCTTCTGTTCTGTATAAACATTTACAAATAAACTAAAAATATTATAAACGGTGCAAAGGTGACATTAAAACAATATCTAAAGATGGTTGACACAAACCCACTACCAGTACAGTATACTCCTCGCTTAATAACCAACTCGTTTACCGACCTACTCTTAAGAACGGAACTCTTGTTAAGTGAGGAGTACCTGTAATGTGTGTAATGTATATGCATTTTATAGGCCTAGCTCTATTGCTCACTTAATATATGATAGTGTAAACATGTTATCAGGCTTTTATATGCATTTGAAAGTGATTTTTTTTTTTCTGGTTTCACTTTACAGCAGTATAGAACCAAAGCTGCTGTATAAGCAGGGTCATCCTGTACCTTTACAGCTACATTATCATGGAAATATGAGCTACGAAGAATAGTAAAAAAATTACGTCATTGGTTGATGGCCACATATAAAGTCATACAAACATACGGAACAAAAGAATCAAAAGTTTTAGGAAGCCTAAAAAGAGTAAAAAAAAAAGGGCAGACTCAAACATTTACTATATATTTCTTGACAAAGAGCAGTAAAGTCTTGTAATAATATCAAAGAGAAGGTAGTGTGCAATAATGTTGCAACAGATCCTATCAAATTTAGCTACTGTAAATGTCACTATCTTAGACTTTTTTAAGAACACTAAATGTTTTTATACTCATGCAATATTTTGTACAAAATTATCTTAAAATGTGATGTAGTTTGTCTTTGAGGACTTTAGTGTTCCATTGTGGGAATAATGGAGGGACTTGTACATACTTGCTTCTAGTATGGTATAAATTAACACTTTCTAAGATTGTGTACTTTTTATGAAGTTTTTAAAGTGAATTTAGCACTTAGTTAAGATTGTAATAATAATAATGTGAAAGTCCAGTCCAGTCTGGTCTCTGGTCATGCATTACATTGTTTACATTGGCTTGACATACTTCCTGGGGAGAGAAACTTAACAAGAGTGTCACATTCGTTGCACATATTTACTAACTTATCATATTGTGGGTACTATAACCAGTAATTAATCATTCTTATTATTGAAAGTCTTTCTAAAAAATATCACACTGATATCATGTCAACTTTCACTCAGTTGCCCTTTTTGTATGGCCTCTAAATTGTTTTTTACCTCAACAGTTGTGACCCACCAGGTACTGTGTCCCAAGGAAAGTACATTCATCATTGTTCTGTCACTATACTTCCAGAAGTATGTTGATGTTATAGTTATCATGACTCAGAACTACAACATCCTCACTCATCCTTCAGAGTACAGGTACTGTACTTCCCACCTCCAGAACTAACATCCTCACTCATACTTCAGAGTACAGGCACTGTACTTCCCATCTCCGCGACTCAAGTCCTGCTAACTGGTTATCCTTAATTCTTCCATAAATGTTACTTTGCTCACACTCCAACAGCACATGAAGTCATAAAAACCACTTAGGCTTCATGTTTACCAATAAGTCATATATTCAGTGGTGTGTACCAGCAGCATTTGCATAATTTGCAACAGTAGGTCTAATCTTATTCAACTTAAATCCAGGAGTGTATGGCTGTCACAAGTAATAGTCTTATCACACATCAGAATAATGAATACTTCATCAGCATTAATATTTGGACTACTGTTAGTTAAGACTCAGTAGATTATCATACTAACTCTTATAACAATCAGTACCTTGTTTAACCACGGTATGGGTGGGGATTGAACTCATGGCTGGCACGATGGCTAACACTGGTGTGTTAGCCATTGTGTCATTACAATTTTGTGAGTACGGTACCTTGTTTGTTACATTACTAATATAGATTAAAAAGTCACAATACCGTGACTAGAACAATACACAAATAACCCACACATAGAGGAGAGAAACTTAGGACCATATTTTGGTCCAACTTGGACCATTTACTACTTATTTCCCACTGAGACAGGGTGACCCAAAAAAGAAGAAACACTTTCACCATAACTCACTCCATCACTGTCTTTAATATTATGATAATTTCAACGAGTCAAGCCATAGTAATTTCTTTATGTACACACACATTCACTTAGAACTTTGTCCATGGAAGCAAAGAGGGGAATTTATGAGAGTATAGTTATACCAACACTCTTATATAGATGTGAGGCATGGGTTGTGAATGTTGTAACAAGAAGGCTGGAGGCAGTGGAGATGTCATGTCTGAGGGCTATGTGTGGTGTGAATACAATGCAGAGAATCCGTAGTTTGGAAATTAGGAGGAGGTGCGGGATTACCAAAACTATTATCCAGAGGGCTGAGGTGGGGTTGTTGAGGTGGTTTGGACATGTAGAGAGGATGTAACAAAATAGAATGACTTCGAGAGTGTATAAATCTGTAGAGGGAAGGCGGGGTAGGGGTTGGCCTAGGAAAGGTTGGAGGGAGGGGGTAAAGGAAGTTTTGTGTGCGAAGGGCTTGGACTTCCAGCAAGCATGCATGAGCATGTTAGAAGTGGGCGAATGGAGACAAATAGTTTTTAGGACTTGACGTGCTGTTAGAGTGTGAGCAAGGTAACATGAAGGGATTCAGGAAAACCGGCAGGCCGGACTTGAGTCCTGGAGATGGGAAGTACAGTGCCTGCACTCTGAAGGAGGGGTGTTAATGTTGCGGTTTTATAACTGTAGTGTAAGCATGTCTCTGGCAAGACAGTGGAGTGAATGATGATAAAAGTGTTTCTTTTTCAGGCCACTCTGCCTTGGTGGGAAACAGCCAATGTGTTTATAAAAAAAAATAATAATTCACTTAGTGTTTGCTGACACAAGTGTACAAAGTCCTGACAAATGTACATAGTGCTGACACAAGTGTACATATTGTTGACAAATGTACAGTGCTGACACAAGTGTACATATTGTTGACAAATGTACAGTGACAAATGTACAGTGCTGACACAAGTGTACATAGTGCTGACACAATGTTTCAACAGGCTTGTGCTAATATACGGTCAAACTACAACATACATTACAGCATAGTTGTTACAGTGCTAGTTTACATCTATGTACTCACAAGCTCCAGATATTCAACGACTCATAATAACATTGAAATTCATCACTACTATCATATACTACCACCAACAGTAACTTACAATATTGACGACCACAATAGAAATAAGACAGTCCTCAACAACACACTGACTTTCTTGGCTTATCCTGCATGGCTAACCCTCTGGGGTTAAAAATACCAACAAAATCTTACCATATTTTATCACTACAAAATCATATACTATCAGCAACAATACTCTAGTCCATTTATAACTATGTAATCCAAAATTTGGAGAGAAAATTCAATATATTTTGTTCCATGTGTTACTGTTAACCCTTTGGGGGTCGACAGGCCTTCTCAGGAAAGTGTTCCTGGGGTCGAAATTTTTTTGGAAAAAAAAAAATTAATTTTTTCTTATGAAATGATAGAGAATCTTTTTCCGATCAAAACGCCACCAAAATTATGAAATTTGATCGAAAACTAACGGAATTATGCTTTCGCGAAGTTAGCGGTAGACATGACACTTACGCATCAGCGATTTTGCCCACTTTGAGCCCTATTTTCGACAAATTCCAATGTTTCAGTCTCCTAAAATTATACCTATTACGCTAGAACTCCATTTCTTCTATCGATTGAGTACAAGAAACTGCCTATTTACCAATTTCATCTACCCAAAATAGTGGTCAGAAAATGACAATTTTCCAATTTCACAAAAATTTCAAACGATGCCAATTTCAAAATAGGGTCCAGAGTAAACAAGGCAGACATTCCTGGCACTAAAATAACATGTTCTCTGTTCATTAGTCACTCTCAGGCCCTGTTCCATTACTTTTGCTTTTCATTTTGAATTTTATTCTCACAAAAATAGAAGATTTACTGTTATGTATACAACTGCATCATTGCAAAAATGGTATAAATAATATCAGAGCACTTGTGCATGAATATAAGACTCGCCAGTTGATGTGTATTGGAGGCATGGTGTGATTTGTTTACTCTTGAACATCGTCAAAAATCGAACATTTTCGCTACTTTGAGCTCAATTTCAAGGTACTTGTCATTGTCATACCAATCAAAATCATCTCTATTTCTGTAATATATCTTCCATTCTATCAAATGAGACCATGAAAACGAGAATACATCAATAAAAACCATACGAAAATCGACTGCAAAATCGCTGTTTTAATCGAAAAAAACGGTCAGAGTTTTTTTTCTCTCATTATGCAGTGTGTACTGCAGGATTTTTTTTATACTGCGCACACTGACCACACAGACCCATTCTTTCATATGTATGCCTACCAGACGTTTTCTGCTTAAATTGAGGCCGCTAGAATTTGGGCGTACTAGTACGGCACCAACCCCTGCTCGTAAAACGTACTAGTACGGCACCGACCCCCAAAGGGTTAAGCATGTTTGTTTTATATTTATATGTGGATGGGGGTATCTTCCTGGATGGTTCTAGCATTGACCTAGTTTTTTCCATCCTTAGTGGCTTCTGCATTAGTTTGATCACTTGTTTGTGATTATCTTTCATACATACATAAGAAAAAATACTTCTCTGATTCCAGGTTATTATTTAAATTATAAATGATTCAATATGAAAACACAAAGTATACTTCAATATATATGTGTAAATTATTTACTGTATCTTAGAAAATTGATTTATATCTGAAAGTTACTGGGCAGTGTTGTGTTCGTGAGGTCAAAATTACCTTGTTGACGAGACTGGTCTTTATTGCAGAGGGTCTTTGTGTAGTAATGTCCTGCCTGCTAGAGTAGACACTACCTCAAAATTATGTATAATAAAGCAAGTTGTACCTTTGCTAGTGTTGATGCAGATTATATATAATCTTGGGTAATGAAGCAAGTTGTACCTTTGCTAGTATTGATGCAGATTATAATCATGGGTAATAAGTTGACAAATCTTAAGAGCTCTGAAAGTCAATTAATGGGGTTTTGAAGTTTATCGACTACACTAGAGTCATTAAGGCTGCACATAACCTTTTTCAACACACTAAAACAGGGATTCAAGTCAAATCTCAAGATATACATGTATACACTGAGAGAAATACATCTCTCACTGTACGTATATAGTCCTATTGTCCAGCTCTGAAGAATGTAATTTAAAATTCTTCTGTAAAATTCGTCTGATTCCTGTTTAAATCATGATATTTTTTTCATAGGTAGCACGTTGCCAGGTATAACAATACAGTGGACCCCCGAGTTTCGTAAACCCCGAAAATCGTACAATTATGTAAGTATAATATTGTAAGTGCTTGTGGAAGTGTATTTTTGGGGGTCTGAAATAGACTAACCTACTTGACATTTTTCCTTAAGGGAGTAAATTCGTTCGGTAATGGCGCTTGAGCAGACTTCAGGAGTGAAGTCTTTACGAAACTCGGGGGTCCACTGTAATTCTTATTTCAGCATGATAGAGTGTTTGTACAGAGATGGGTAACATTTATTTATACACGCAGAAACTCCATAGTTATGCAGAACATTTCAGGCAACCTAAGACTCATGAAATTGTAATGACACGATTGCAAACAAACCACAGTACGTGTGGGGGCTTGAACTCACGGCAAATGAATAGCCAGCTGGCCCAGTGGCTTATACAGGGGCCTGGAGTTTCATGATGCACTTGCTGTGAGTTCAAGCTCCACCCGTACCGTGGTTTATCCTTGCTTATCCCAGTGTAAATTCATTAACACCAATGATCTTAATGCATGCATGTGACCCCTAATACAGCGTCTGCTGACCAACACGTAAACCAACGAAAATGCCATAATCAGGTTGAGATTTCCTTACAGATGTCTTATTTTAACCTGGGATAAATTCAATGATTATTATGGGAAGAAAGGTGAGAATAATTATGTGTAATGATGAGGTTATTAAATTTCATATACATAGTTACAGAGCTCACAGTGTCTGTAATTTGGACAAAATTCATATACAGGTGATGCACAACTTACAATGGGGTCATGTTCTGACAAACCCATCATAAACTGAAAACATCGTAAGATGGGTATGACATGATAAAGTAAATAAATAACTACTGTCATTGAATAAGTAAATAAACAATTACTGTAATTAACTAAACACCAGTATTGAAAAGTCAATAATTGAATACAAGTTAGAGACTTGCCACCTTCATGCTGGGTAATTATCTTCAGTTTCATCTCATAAGTATAATTGCTGTCACACCATCGTAAAGTTGAACCATCATAAGTCAAGGAGAACCTGTACGTAATTAAAGAGCCCACAGTGTATAATTTGGTCAAAATGTGAAGATATTGTCATTAAGAAAAATTATTGTTGCCAATTATTAGTGTACAATCAAATTGTGACAGAAAACTGATAGTATCTGTGCAAAGAGAGTTCAGAAATGGTAGTAAATTCCCGATACAACATATCTCTATATACAAACATTGTTTTTACATCCACAGCAGGACTCAAACCTGCAAACGCTGTATCAGAGTCCACAGTACTTTACCACAGAGCCAGACCGTGGTACTGTGGACTCTGATACAGCATTTGCAGGTTCGAGTCCTGCTGTGTACGTAGAGACAATATTTGTAAATATTTTTGCCTGTTTGTGAATTGTTAAATATCTCTATGTAACAATCTTTGGAAATACAAAGAAAATATGCTTGAAATAAGAACGAACAAAGTTCACTGTTTACACAATTGTCATTGATAGTTACAATCACAACAAAACAATCTCCACCTCAATGCAACTGACAGTACCAGTCACCCACGTTTCCCTATTGTTCCGTTATTGTGAGGGTTTAGTGAGCAGGATATAAAGACAGATGGTGTACAAAACAATCACATGGGGAGTTGTTTTGCATTTTGTATCACATTTTTGTGATTATTGCATAACAGATGGTGTAGTAAGCTGGTTGAATATTGAGGCGGAAGACCTAGGTTATGAACGTAAATACATGAGCAGAATATTAAGATTGATGCTACATGTTGAGAATGTAACCGAGAATACTGACAATAATCATGATAGCAGCAGATGTTACACATATTTAGAATATAACTGTGTATAATGACAGTAATCTTAGGAACGGCATATGTTACACACGTTGAGAATATAATTGAGTATAATGACACTCTTTAGAGGTGTAGTTTCTGTCAAGTCAAGGTTGCTAGAA
This sequence comes from Cherax destructor, assembly GCA_009830355.1. Taxonomy (NCBI): domain Eukaryota; kingdom Metazoa; phylum Arthropoda; class Malacostraca; order Decapoda; family Parastacidae; genus Cherax; species Cherax destructor. The sequence continues at coordinate 32,787 of WNWK01007271.1, read as the reverse complement.
ATGCCACATATGTACCAGGACTAAGAAGTCATGACTGTCTCAGGTAGGCAAGATTAAATAGCATGGTTTGTATAAGTACATACCAAATATACTGCTAGGTTAAGTTCGCATGTACAAACATATAGAATTTTATTGTTTATTGATCTACAAGAATGTGATTTCTTTATTTTCTTATTCGGATGTGTAAATGTTCAGATATGTAGTGGACTGTGTATCTAGTTTCAAAACAAAGTTGCTGCCAGCTAAGGTAACTGAACTTAGGTTAGGACACAAGTTTAAACTTAAAATAGGCCAGGATACAACATGTTTAACTGAATCTACAGTGCTGAAAACCCTCAATTTAACAAACTTTGGCAATATGGGACAAAATCCACTGGGTCACTGGACTCGAGAGTCAACGGACGAAATGTTTCGTTTAAAGAATTGGCTTGTTTTTTTGTTCACATCAAAATAATCTCATCTCTGTATTTCACAATTGCCATTAACGATCTCTTCCCCACCATTAGTTGGTTATATCCAGGATTACTGTACAGTAAACCTTCACTATAACAGACTTGACAAAATAATGAGTAAAACTCCGAGATATTAAAAAAATGAGAAATAACACAGGTGAACAAGAAATAGAGTAACTTGATGCATATTTCAATGTTTCTGAGCATAGGAGGCTTCCAACCTCCTTTATTTTCTATGTTTATTACAATATACTATCTATAAACTGCATGTACAGTACTACAGGCAGGTCTCGAGATGGTCACATTACAGGAGCTCCTTGACGTACAGTACTACGTTCTGACGAACCCATCGTAACTCAAATATGAATATATGCTGTAGATGAATGGTTCAGAGAACCGACAAGTTGCATATGTGTCTAATTTATCATGAATATATGCTAAATTAATAAGTAAATAATAGACAAATAATTACTATAACTAAATACCAGTATTGAAAAGTCAATAAATGAATACAAGTTAGGACTTGCTGCCTTCATTCTTAAGTTTCATCTTCAAAGTAATTGTTGCCGCACCATTGTAAAGTCAGACCATCATAAGTTGAGGAGCACTTGTATTTCAAATTATATGTAATTTTTGCACACTTTTTCGCACAATAATAATGTATAATAATCTTTATTTTTACAAGTACATGTACAAGGTATACAGACCATAGTTGACATCAATGACATACACTACTATATAGAAAGCCGCTTGTTATGCAGAGATTTCCCACAAATTATGTCAGTTTTGTCCCAGGATGCGACCCACACTAGTCCACTAACACCCAGGTACCTATTTTACTGAGGGGTGAACATGGATAAACAAGTGTAAGGAAACACGCCCAGTGTTTCCACCCTTGCCGGTAATCGAACCCGGACATTCAGCGTGTGAAGCCAGAGCTTTGTCTACCAAGCCATGGGCCACTATTTAAACTGGCACTAATTGAGCCCTGGCTGTATATTAGGTATATAATAACAGTACTTTACTGCTTTTATTACTATTTTTAACATTAGACAATCCCACTATTATTCTCTTACAATAATAGTTTACTTAAGTGGTCATACCGTTATGTTATTGTATAACACTTTTATTTTGACATCTTTATTTTTACATTTCTTGATCAAGTGAATAAACCACTTGTGTTCTTTTTGGTCATAATTTTTTTATTATAAATCAATAAAGAAATGTTAGTTTTCCAACTTTTTCTTTTGAGTTTAATTATTTATTTTTATTGTTTTAGTTGTTTTTAAAACAATTGATGTGTGTGTATTCAGATGACCACTATTGTGTTCAGTTGAACTACTAGTGAACAAAAAGTTGTATATGCAGGTACTATTGGTTATACATTATATACATGTACTGTATGGTTATACAGTTTATACATGTACTGGATAGTTATACAGTATATACAAAATGACCCTTAAAAAAGGAAACACATTCATCATCATTCTTTCAGTAGCTGTTTTGCCAGAAGTGTTGATATTTTAATGCCCCTCCAACATGTCTGTCCCTCTCCCTGAGTGCAGGCACTGTCTTTCCCACCTCCAGGACTGTAACATCCTTACCCATCCTTCAGAGTGCAGGCACTGTCCTTCCCACCTACAGGACTGTAAAATCCTCACCCATCCTTCAGAGTACAAGCACTGTACTTCCCACCTCCGGGCTCCAGGACACCATCCATCAGCTACACACTCCAACAGCATAGCTAGCCATAAACCACTTGCCTCCATTCACTCCAATCTAGTAAAGCTATACAAGCCTGCTGGATGCAGTACCTCCAGAGGCTCTGAAGGTCTATTCACCTCCATCCTGCTCTTCTTGGAACAACACTTACCTATCTTCCACCTCAGATTTATACATCTTCTTGGCTATATTCTCCCCTATATTGAAGAGTCCCAATCCACCTCAACATTCCCTCCTATAAGTAACGATTTTATTTTTTAAAGAGTGGAGGGGTAAGCCAGTGGAAGGCCTTGGTCAGATGACCAAAAGCTCCAGCTGTGGGCCATGATATGACTAAAACCTGTGGCAGGAAACACTTGTCATGTTTCCTGACAAATCTAACCTAACTTAACCTCTAACCCCTTCTCAACACTCAGTTATACATTTAGTAACCACATACACTTTTTTAATTTCTGGGCTCTGAATTCTCTACATAATATTCACACCACACTTTGCTCTCAGATATAGCATCTGTAATGCCTTCAGCTGCCTCCTTGCTACAACATTTAAAACCCATGACTCACACTCGTATAAATGTTGGTACCACTATTCTCTGGTACATTCCCAGTTTTTG
>WNWK01007271.1:0-25000 GCA_009830355.1 Cherax destructor | reverse complement strand
TCTCCGGAGGCACACATCAACCAGATAACTGCGGCAGCATATGGGCGTCTGGCAAACCTTAGATTAGCGTTCCGTACCTTAACAAGGAATCGTTCAAGACACTGTATACCGTGTACGTCAGGCCCATACTAGAATATGCAGCACCAGTCTGGAACCCACACCTGGTCAAGCACGTAAGGAAACTAGAGAAAGTGCAAAGGTTTGCGACAAGGTTAGTTCCACAACTCAGGGGTCTGTCTTATGAAGAAAGGTTGAGGGAAATAGGACTAACAACACTGGAGGAAAGAAGGGTCAGAGGAGACATGATAACGACATACAAAATACTGCGGGGAATTGACAAGGTAGATAGTGACAGGTTGTTTCAGAGAGGGAACACAGAAACAAGGGGACACAACTGGAAGCTGAAGACTCAGATGAGTCAAAGGGATGTCAGGAAACATTTCTTCAGCCACAGAGTAGTCAGGAAGTGGAATGGACTAGAGAAAGATATAGTGGAGGCAGGAACCATACATAGTTTTAAGACAAGGTATGATAAAGCTCATGGAGCAGGGAGAGCAGAGACCCAGTAGCAGACAGCGAAGAGGCGGGGCCAGGAGCTGAGTCTCGACCCCTGCAACCACAATTAGGTGAGTACAATTAGGTGAGTACACACAGAGCCCCCAGTGGCCTAGTGGGTAAAGCTCTTGCTTCACGCACGGAGGGGCCGGGTTCAATTCCCGGCGGGGCAGAAACATTTCGAAGTGTTTCCTTACATACACATACACACACACATATATACAACAGGCCTAGTGTCTAATTGACATGTGCCTAGGACAAAATGGTAACTAACTAACACCTACCTGTATCATTGAAATATGCTATGTTATTTTTGTCTCCATAGGATGTTAAAATTATGGAAGTACATTTTTCTTAAGTGCTGGTGAATTTTGAGTTTGATATTAAAGGTTGGAACTTTCTGAATATTGTAACTTAGAAAACAATGTTTGTTTCTGACTGTAATAATGTACCCAGCTTCATACCCACAACTTTATCTTTAAAAGTTTACCAGAAATGTGTTTCATGGTATGCCAGATCACTGTTTTAGTTGCTGTGTTATCTTATTAGTAAACAATTGAGGTTATATCAGGAGCCGGGCCCCAAAACTGCACTCTGGCTGTAGAAAACTCTCATAACACATCAAAGGTATATCAGAGGTATATATGTATTGTGAGATTCTGGGAGGCAGAGTTATTACTGTGACCAGTGTTTGGTGATACAATACAGTTTTGAGATTCTGGGAGGCAACATCTTAAATGTTTGGTGATACAACACAGTTTTCCACTGTCCTAATTCTCAAGTCAGGAGACAGTATTCTTCTATAAGTTACGCAAGTCAAGTGGTGGTGATATTCAAAGGATAATTCCCTTTAATTTAATTACTATATTCCCTAGGCTGCCACCTCATTAATTACAAGCTTATGTAATGTATTATATATATAGCCTCATGCTAGGCCTAAGGCTGTGGGCCAGTATGAAACTTAATTTTGTGTGATCTTTTCCTCTTTGGTGATATATTGATATTATTTATTTAGAATAAACACGTCATTAAACATAATTATCGACTAAGTTATGCTTTTGTTTTGTATTAATATTGATGATTAAGTAGTGAGATATGTTGTAACAGACAAACACTGAGTGAGTTTAAGAGTCTTGTGATTGTTACACAGCTAATTCAGGTAACTAACACATTGTAATATACATATTCTCTTTGTAATAATAATACATATATATATACACACACACACAAATAAGTAATTACATACATGAAATATATATATATATATATATATATATATATATATATATACATATATTAAATATAGTAATGTATTAATACCAAGTGCCCATAATAAAGAGAATATCTACCACATTATTTTCATTTATTTCAATTTGTGTTGATTCAAATACAGTGGACCTCCGAGTACGAGCACCCGGAAATCGTACAATTATGTAAGTATAATATTGTAAGTGCTTTTGTAAGTGTATTTTTGGGGGTCTGAAATGGACTAACCTACTTGACATTATTTCTTAAGGAGTAAATTCGTTCGGTAATGGCACTTGAGCAGGCTTCTGGAATGAATTTTTGCTCGTTACTCGGGGGTCCACTGTATTGAAATTTGAGTTGAATTATTGAAGTAACTCAACTCTTACAAATTTTGATTTATAAACAAATCTCTGACATGCGAGAGAAAAGAGTTAAGTGTATTCAGAAAATATTCCATAAAATTCCCAACAGCACAAATGACAGAATATTTTTTTTTTATCACAGCGCTGTATATCCCTGGTGGGTTTAGCGCTTGCTTATTGTAATGATAATGTTTTTTATAGCAGTGTATGACCTTTTCAGGCTTACCCCATAATTTTATTATTAGTAGTAATGTTTACACCACAAATTTGCATATGTTCAACTACACTGTACCTGCAGCGCTGTATAACCCCTGTGGTTTAGCGCTTCTATTTGATTATAATAATAATAATCAACTACACTGTTCTACATTGAAAACAGTATCCAAAATTAAAGTGCACTGTGAAGGCCTTTTAATGTGCTATTTAATTTTAGATGTGCCTTTTTCATATTTACAAGAAATCGATCATAATAAGAGAGCCAACTTTATTCCCTTAGTGCTTTAAAATATTTACTAACGAGTCAGTGAGAGCAAGTCGTAGTGGGTTGTGAGTCGTTTAGCTAAAGTCATAAGGGTGATAGTTGCCACTGAACTAAACAATAAAAAGACACAATACTATAACGAACAATACATGATGATGTTAAGGGTCCCACTTGTACCATTAACTGTCCAGACCCTGAAAATCAATATTGCTTCCAGTAACCACTTTTTATAAAAAAAAGTCTTCTGAAAGGATAGAAAATCTTTTTCTAAAGATAATAGACACGAAAAGTACAAATTTGATGGAAAACTTGTGGAATTACACAGGCACAAAGTTTGCATTCTCGGTGCAATTTACACATCAGTGATTTCGGCCACTTCAAGTCAGTCGTATTTTAAGCCAATTCTATTGTTCCATTCAACCAAATTTTTATTTATTTCTATTGAATGAGCACAAGAAGCTACCCATTCAACTATTTCAACTATGTGTAGTGATCAGAATTTGGTAATTTAGCCAATTTTACACAAAAATACCAATTAAAAATAAGAGTCACATAATAAACTGTAAACATTCCTGACACTAAAACAATACTTCCTCTCTTCCCAGAACTCCCTATATTGCTTTCCATTTTGAATTCTTATTCACACAAAAATTTAAAATTTACTCTATTTCTTGGATAACAAAATATAACCACGGTTACATGGTTTACAGCATCCCAGTAATTGAATCGACCTATTAAAAACCATAAAACAAACTGGGGGTTGTAGGGGATGGGGTGCCTTACCTGTCCCCTGAAATATCGTCAAAATTGAATACTACAGCCATCAGTAAACGTACTCACTTACTGATGACTGAGTTACGACAGGCTCTCTGACCAGTATGCATACCTAAATAATGTATATTAGAGCTGATTTCCTCTATTTTGTTTAATACAATATACAGTATATTAGTACTGTATAAACTAAAAATAACGTATACCAAAATGTTATAAATGGTGCAAAGGCAACATTAAAACAATATCAAAGTAGGTTGACACAAACCCGCTACCATTATAGTATGCTCCTCACTTAGCGACAAATTAGTCTCTTATCATGCTAGTGGCACCCTGCTTTTCATTGGGGATGTTGCATCGTCTGCCGAGTCTTTTGTTTTCATTGGGAGTGATTTTCGTGTGCAAGTTTGGTACTAATCCCTCTTGCATTTTCCAGGTGAATATAATCATGTATCTCTCCCGCCTGCATTCTAGGGAGTACAGGATTAGGAACGTCAAGCATTTCCAGTAATTGAGGTGTTTTATCGCAGTTATGTGTGCCATGAAGGTTCTCTGTACATTTTCTAGGTCGGCAATTTCACCTGCCTTGAAAGGTGCTGTTAGTGTGCAGTAATATTCCAGCCTAGATAGAACAAGCGACCTGAAGAGTGTCATCATGGAGGACATCATGGAGTGTCAATAGAGGACACTGTCATGCAAATTCGGGTGTACATTACATTTTGTTTGTCTTCTAGAGCATCCAGGACCTTATCATAGTGGTCCAGTAGTTGGGACAGACTGGAGCAACCTGCTCTAAACCCATGCTGCCCTGGGTTGTGTAACTGATGGGTATCTAGATGGGTGGCGATCTTGCTTCTTAGAACCCTTTCAAAGATTTTTATGAAATGGGACGTTAGTGCTATCGGTCTGTAGTTGTTTGCTATTGCTTTACTGCCCCCTTTGTGGAGTGGAGCTATGTCTGTTGTTTTTAGCAGTTGTGGGATGACCCCTGTGTCCATGCTCCTCTCCATAGGAGAGGGAACATAGAGTCTGGGCCTGGGGCAGAGTGCATAGGCATGTTATTTATTGCCTTTTCGAAGTCATTTGACGTCAAGATAATGTCAGATAGGTTTGTGTCTACCAAATTATGTGGCTCTCTCATAAAAAAAATCATTTAGGTCTTCGACTCTCAGTCTGGTTAGCGGCTCGCTAAAAACCGAGTCATATTGGGACTTGAGTAGCTCACTCATTTCATTGCTGTCATCTGTGTAGGACCCATCTCGTTTAAGTAGGGGCCCAATACTGGATGTTGTTCTCAACTTTGATTTGGCATAAGAAAAGAAATACTTTGGGTTTCTTTCGATTTAATTTATGGCTTTTAGTTCTTCCCACGTTTCTTGACTCGAGTAAGAGTCCTTTAGCTTTAGTTCGATGTTTGCTATTTCTCTGACCATTGTCTCCCTACGTATTTCAGATATATTGGCCTCTTTTATCCGCTTTATTATTCTTTGCCTTCGCCTGTATAGGGAGCGCCTTTCTCTTTCTAGTTTACATCTCCTCCTTTTTCTTAAAGGATTATGCCTTGAGCATACCTCGAGTGCCACAGAGTTAATCTGTTCTAGACATAGGTTGGGATCTATGTTGCTTAGGCTATCTTCCCAGTTTATATCATTTAGGATTTGGTTTGCTTGGTCCCACTCTGTTTTTTTTATTGAAGTTGAATTTGGTGAAGGCTCTCTTGTGACTGATCATATTTTGTCAGTCTGGGGCCCTGCACATAGTACATGTCTGAACCTCTATTATGTTGTGATTTGAGTATATTGTTTTTGATATGGCGACATTTCATATCAAATCATCATTGTTAGTGAAGATGAGGTCTAAGGTGAATTTGGTGCCAAGATTTAAAAGCTCGAGTGTGTGCAAGTTTTCATCTGAGCTGCCTCCTGGTGTTATCTCTGCTACAACATTACTTGCTATGTTCCTCCATTTTTGGTACCTTAAGTTGAAATCCCCTAGGAGCAAAATGTTGGGGCAGGAGCTGGAATATTTTCCAGACAGTGGTTAATTTTCAAAAGCTGTTCCTGGAATTGTTGGGACGTTGCATCCGGAGGCTTGTATACAACCACAATGAACAGATTTGGGTTCTCGATCTTTACTGCTAAAACTTCAACTACATTATTTGAGGCATTTAGTAGTTCCGAGCATATAAGTGACCGATATACAGGACCCCCCATTCCCCTTTTTGCCTGTTCACTCTGTCGCATCTGTATAGGTTAGCTCCAGTTCTATGTGAGGGACCCTGACCTCAGTGACAGTTCTATGTGAGGGACCCTGACCTCAGTGACAGTTCTATGTGAGGGACCCTGACCTCAGTGACAGTTCTATGTGAGGGACCCTGACCTCAGTGACAGTTCTGTGAGGGACCCTGACCTCAGTAACAGTTCTATGTGAGGGACCCTGACCTCAGTGACAGTTCTATGTGAGGGACCCTGACCTCAGTGACAGTTCTATGTGAGGGACCCTGACCTCAGTGACAGTTCTATGTGAGGGACCCTGACCTCAGTGACAGTTCTATGTGAGGGACCCTGACCTCAGTGACAGTTCTATGTGAGGGACCCTGACCTCAGTGACAGTTCTATGTGAGGGACCCTGACCTCAGTGACAGTTCTATGTGAGGGACCCTGACCTCAGTGACAGTTCTATGTGAGGGACCCTGACCTCAGTGACAGTTCTATGTGAGGGACCCTGACCTCAGTGACAGTTCTATGTGAGGGACCCTGACCTCAGTGACAGTTCTATGTGAGGGACCCTGACCTCAGTGACAGTTCTATGTGAGGGACCCTGACCTCAGTGACAGTTTATGTGAGGGACCCTCAGTATTAATTGTTCAAGTTGGACCGTACTGTCACAAGTTTCAAGTATCCTATGTATGGGTTGTGTATTACCATACTAAACATTCAGAGAAAGATCGCAGTCAGCAGGATTTGAACCTACTACAGGGAGACGGGCATGGTTCCTAGTGACCTCTAGACCACTCAGCCACAAATGCCTCATAACTTGAAACCATACTTGAGGCTAACTAATGTGCCTGGGCTGGGAAGAAACATGGCTTGTAAACCAAGCTTCCCAGCTTTTGAGGCATTTATGGCTGAGTGGTCTAGAGTGTCACTTGGGGAACCATTCCAGTCTCCCTAGTAGGTTTGAATCCTGCTGACTGGGATCTTCTCTGTATATACCAGCTTGTTTCTGTGTGGTGCACTGATACTAATATATATCCAAAATGGTTCTTATTACATAGTACACTGAACTTCATAGGGAAAGAGGGGTTACTCGATGCTGGTGAAGGGCTTCTGATCCATGGCGCTGTATAACCCCTGTGGTTTAGCGCTTCTATTTGAATATAATAATAATTCTGATCCATGGGATTAGAATTATACCCTTTCCCTAACTCGCAGCTCTGTGTGATCTTTTCGGGTTGAGCACCTAATTTGATGATTGATAATAATAATTTCAAAATATATAAGCAGAGTTATTGTTTCTCCATAAAATTAAAGATTAGAATAATTCTGTCGTATTATTAACCCCTGTAGTTTAGCGCTTCTTTTGATTATAATAATAATATGTCGTATTATCATTAGGAGTTTGATGGGGCAATTAAGGTCTCAACCTGAAAGGGTCATGACAGAGCTGCTAATTGAATTTAAGCTTCTTCAAGGGGAGGCTCCTTGCTGTGGCTAAGAAGCTTTTAGTCTGAGGAAATTAACCTTTCAGTCGTCTTCCTCCGACCGAACACAATTATACCTCCCACTCCTCCCTTCACTGCCCCAGCTTTCACATCCCACTTTTCCCCATCACTCCCCTCTCCTTCCTTTCCTGCGTTTGGCCTTGGGGTCCTCTCCCCTCTTAAGGAGGCGGGTGGCTCCTTGCCACACCTAATTACCAAACCTAATTACCCCCGAATCCTCCCCTTCCGTTGTCCCATCCTACCCATCCCTCCTTTTCCATTCCTCTCCCCATCCCATCCCTTCCCCTTCCTGTTTTCAGCCTTTGGGTTCCTTCCCTCAGGCATTCTAGTTCCTAGGTTGGGGGGAAGGGTACTGTGGTGCATCCCGCTCTGTTGAGGTCCTTGGTGGTGGTGGTGTAGTTTGCCATGAAATCTGGATTGTCTGGAGATCCTGATCCCTTTTCGGTCTACCGTGGGAGGCTTCGGGTGTCTTTCAGATGACGGGTTTATCTCTGGAGGCTGCCTGTCGGATTCCAGGAGGTAGTGGCCGAAAAAGGTATGCTTTGTGGCTGGTGTCCAACCACCCTCTTTTGTCCGCCGAGGTGGCTCAGTAAATGTGAGGTTGCCATCCCGGATTGCTGGTTTACTGGCATGAAGGGTAGGGTATGGTACGAGTTCCATGCTGTATCTGCACTACTGGCTGTACTGAGGTCCTTTCATTCCTCCTAGGAGCTACCCCTCCATGTTCACCCCTCTGTTTTTTCTTTCCTTTTTTTCTAAAAAACAAAAAAAAATCCATGAAACTGCTCCTCCAGGGCCCCTTTCTGTATCAGCACACTCTTACGACCCTGCCTTGTTACGAGACCATCCTTCAGACCTTTCTAATGCCCCTGTATCTTCTTCAGGTAACATTTTGTTGTACGCTCCTGATACCGATGCTCGGCCTGACTCCTTTGACACATCCGACCTCCACCCTTGTTTGACCATGCTTTTGGCTTCTCCCCATATGGTGCGATGGTTTTCAGATCTCCCGCCCGCCTCAAAATGGACCACTTCCGGTCCTGCATCTAAATGACCACAACCTTTCTCTGATGACACTAATTCGAATCCCTCTCAATCTACTCAGAAAAGACCAAAGTGACAGTTAGTTTGATATCTTTATTATGCACCCCATACCCATCCTGTGGGCGGTAGTCAAAAGATTACAGAGGTACATAATGGGTCCAGGGACTGGACCTCAAAGTTTGATAGCTGAGCAAGTTACAAAGGTAATGAACTCAGATGGTCACAATCATGACAAGTTATAAAGGTATTTGCAGATTACAGAGGTATATATAGGGTCCAGAGACTGGGCCCCAAAGTTTTGATAGCTGAACAAGGTACAATGGTAATTAATTCACTAGTTACAAGGTAATGAATCATGTAAGTAAATTTACTTACGTCTGTACATGGTTGCACTCATGAACAAATTATAAAGCAATGAGCAATCTATTAGTCTACACCCAGCCACAACTGTAATGAGTTATTGGTGCAAATTTTAATTGTTGGGTCACACACACACACATATACATATACACATACACACGCATACATGTATATACATACACACATACACATACACACATGTACATACACACACACACACACACACACACACACACGTGTCAATGCTTTATTTACAGGGAGCAAAGTCAGGGTATTTTTCCAGAATGGTCTGTAATATACCACTGTGGATAAAATACTTTGACATATTTTGAACATTTCTGAATGAGTAGTCTCTGAATTCATTAATTTTATCGCACTCCAGTACATAATGACGCAGGGTGTGACAATAATCCAACTGGCAAAGTTTACATCTTGTTTGGTCTACATCTGGTGGTGGTGATTTAACCTGCCAAAGGTGACACTCTCTCCCTTTACATACTCTGATCTTCAAGATCCGAATGTTAAAAAAATCTGGTTGTTGGGAAATTATTTGAACTAAAACTATGTATAATGAAGAAATAAATGAGAAGCAATTAAATTGAGACAATATATACACTGAGAGGTGTATATATCTCTATATATGTGCACTGATAGTTTAATTTTAATCACTATTTTAGGGATTAATGTTTTCTTGGTAGGTAATGAAAGGGTAATAAGCAGCTTTAATACGCGTGTGGTCGACAGGATTTAAATGTAATTAATCATTATCAGAAAAGATACTGTAAAAATGCATGGAAAACTTTTAAAATATATAGTTTCTCTATACTTATTGGCACTCTGGTATACCAGTGCCAGATTAGTATTAGGTAAAAGTATCAGTGAAGCGTTGGAACATTATAATAACCTAGAACACAAACTATTCCTGCCCACAAAAAAATCTCTCTCTAATAATTGTGCGTCTTCATTTTGCCTTCACTGCCGAAGAGTTTAGCAGTGATGCCTCGGAAGATGTGGCGTAGAATGAACAGAAGGATAATCATAGCCAGATAGAGTACGAAGATTACGTCCAGCATGAGGAACTCCACCCAGGAGAGTTGTGCCGCTGGTGACCTCAGGTGGAGAGCACCTCTGTGACGGATGACGTACTCCGTCCAGAACACTGCCAGTTCCCTGGGTGGTACAGGTTGATCCCGCAGCGGCACTGACATCCTTAACACGTTTTCCTTATACCTGTACACAAGGACAGTGAGAAAATCAGAAACATCACCCACATAAGTTACAGAGCACAAGCAGAGGAAACAAATATTAAATTTTTAGTACATGTACAAGGTATACAGACCACAGCTGACATCAATGACATGCTACTATATAGAAAGACCTTTGTTATGCACAACATTTCGGGCATATTAGGATGCGACCCACACCAGTCCACTAACACCCAGGTACCCATTTTACTGGTACCTGGAGAGTTCCGTGGGTCAACGCCCCCGCGGCCCGGTCTGTGACCAGGCCTCATGGTGGATCAGGGCCTGATCAACCAGGCTGTTACTGCTGGCCGCACGTGATCCAACATACGAACCACAGCCCGGCTGTCCAGTGCCTGCTTGAAGACAGCCAGGGGTCTACTGGTAATCCCCCTGATGTATGTTGGGAGGCAGTTGAACAGTCTTGGGCCCTTGGCACTTTATGTGTTGTCTCTTATCGTGGTAGTGGCACCCTGCTTTTCATTGGTGATGGGTGAACATAGACAACAGGTGTAAAGAAACACGCCCAATGTTTCTACCCTGGCTGGGAATCGAACCCAGACCCTCGCCGTGTGAAGCGAGAGCTCTAGCCACCAGGCCACCAGAGCCCATTTTAATTCAAGACCGATGAGAATTAGAATTAAAGTGGAATATGAAAAGGGGTTATTGTAAAGATTTATACACGAGCGGCTGAGTCGAGAATAAAAAAAAATTTTGAACCAAGAAATATAATTGATGTGGGTGACTTTAATGCTAAAGTTAGGAAACTGTGTGTGTTCAGAGTAAATGAAATGAGAGGACTAATTAAGCTACAAAAAAAATATTAATAGGTAATATTTTTTCAAGAGAAAAAGGGGATTAATAAGTGTTGGAGATGCGATGTGGTAATAGCAACAATATGCTAGGTTATATGTGTACATAAATGATAGGTAAGTAGACTTCTGTATATGTCTCTTGTAGAGAAGCCATTGCATACCAGATCATTATTTAGGGGAAGATGGAGTGCAAGGAGAATGACATTACTAAGAGAGAAGTATTAATGAGTGAACTAAAGGCGAGAATGAGAGATATAAGCAAATATACAAAGCAAGGTGGTCTAGAGAAAGAGCAAATAGAGAGGTCAAAATATATGCGATACATTTAAGAAGGCAGTGTTAGATATCGAGGGTGGATGCATGTGGGAAGAGTTATGACTGGTGGAATAATGAGGTTAACAGGAAAGTAAGGGAGGTCAAAATTAACTCATGAGAGGCTTCTGCAAAATGAAAATCATATACGGAATGTTGAGTATGTAGAGAGAAGAGGTTAAATGATGCATAAAAGTCCAGTGAGAGATTGTCCGAGTCTTTATCAGCAAATTTTAAAGATAAAAGATATAAAATACCGATACGATGCAAAAACAGAAGTTCAGTATAATGTGAATCTTTATTGACTACGTTTCACCCACACAAGAAACTTTATCAAGTCACAAACAGATCTGCCTGAGCATAGAGTGAATATACACAGGAAGTATAGTGACGTGAAGGGTCAGGTGAGGAATGTTGAATATTCTCAGCAATATACAGGATGGATCAGAGAAAACAGGTTTTTCAAATGCCTAGTACTCGGCGGCGGGTGGTGATTTAGATTTTGCCACCGAAGTGGCTAGTTTATTGTGCACCCCATATCCATCCTGTGGACGGTAGCGCAAGAGCATATGGATACACAAAAGGCCTAGGCACTAGGCCCCAAAGGGGTTAACAATTGTACATTTGGGTTTATATCTACATTTCAATTATCTGTTACAAGCAGGTATCTTATTTCATGAATAAGATATCTTGACATGTCACATAGGTTATTATATTGTCTATCTCTATATTCCTCAATAAGTGCACAATTAAGCACATAGTGTTCAAGACAGTGACCATATGCTGATCACATAATTTGCATTTAGTTTGATCATCATCTGTGTCTCCCAAACTGTCAGAAGTACCTGTAGCCAAGCCTAAGCCTGGCCACTACAACATCAGTCAGTCTGTTCACATTGCAAGTTGCTCCACAAACATGCCCATCTGTACTCGCATTATCATGAGCACAGATAGGCGTTCATGGAAATTAATTTGGATTTATATCTACAGTTCACTTATCTGTTACAAGCAAATTTAGGAAATTTGCTTAGAATAAGTGGTATCCTACCTTCACTAATAAGATATCTTGACATGTCACATAGGTTATTATACTGTCTATCTCTATATTCCTCAATAAGTGGACAATTCAGCACATAGTGTTCAAGACAGTGACCATATGCCTGATCACATAATTTGCATTTAGTTTGATCATCATCTGTGTATCTCCCAAACTGCCAGAAGTACTTGTAGCCAAGCCGAAGCCTGGCCACTACAACATCAGTCAGTCTGTTCACATTGCAAGTTGCTCCATAAACATACTTATCTACATTCATGTTATCATAGTGGGTTATAGATCTACTCAGGCTTCTAACTGCATTCCTATAGCTATCATTTTCATTATTTATTTCTCTCCTAATATTATTCCTAATGCTAGACACAGATATACCAAAGTTATATTCTACATTCTCCTTATGGGTGCTCTTCTTGGCTAACATATCAACTTTATCATGAAGGAGTAATCCAATGTGTGACGGAATCCATAGCAAATGTACTTTAAGGTGGTGGTAATGACCATGACCAACCCTCCATGGACACCTCAGACTAATGTAATTAAGATTTGTCTTTAAAATACGCAAAGTTATTCAGTTGTGAAAAATATGCGTTTTCTCTGTTCCACGACGGCAAACACACAATGCTCCACGCTCCATGGCTACTGAAACTGCATTATCTGAGGTGTCCATGGAGGGTCGCTCTCATGGTCATTATCACCACCAGCCGCCGAGTACTAGGCGTTTGAAAAACATGCTTTTTAATATCTTTATTTACTACAAGTATACATGCACATGGTATACAGGCCTAGCTAACATCAATGACACTACTATACTCAGCTCCTGGCCCCATTCGGGGCCAGGAGCTGAGTCTCGACCCCTGCAACCACAATTAGGTGAGTACAGTGTTATGCTGAGCATTTCGGGCAAATTAGGTCAGTTTTGTCCCAGGATGCGACCCACACCAGTCCACTAACACCTCTGCTCCACCCTGTACATACTCTCGTACTCTTTTGGTAAAGCTGACTGTGTGGGCAAATTGTATTTAATAAAGTTTCACATTATAATGCATTGATGTCTACGTTTCCATCAGCTAATTTTGATGACAAAAAAAAAAAAAACATTAAACAGAGAACCTTGGGAAGAAATGAACTTTTTTTACGAAAGAGAAGACATGTTAGATGTGGGGCTGATCCACGATGTGGCAGCTAATATCCCAAACTTTCACAAGAAACTTGTTGAAAGAAGCATAAATCTTCGACATCCGTTAAGATTTTCCTTCAGAAAAGCAAGAGTGGTGCTATTATTAGAGCATGAGCATACATAATGCCATGTGGGAGTGTGAGAATGCAATGGGGAAACAGCACGATATCTCCAGATTAGGATCCGTGAACACAAGTACTCCTACAGCCGTGACGATTATAGCAAAGCCTGGGTCTAACACAGGTGGTTTTGAGTTATAGGAACTTGAGCATCCAGCAGGCGTGTGTGTTAAATCGGACTAATATGAGACATGATGTGACTTGCTGTTGGAGTGAGAATGAGGTAACTTTTATGAACTGATTTATGGATATTAATTTGCCAGGCTTGAATTCTACATGTGGGAAGTGCAATGTCTGCAAGAAGCAGTGGTGTAGATGTTACACTTCGGACGGTCATTACTTTGATATCTACTCTCCTGAAAAAAACAGCTATTAAATGAATGATGGTGAACGTGTTTTTATTTTTACTTAGACCCCCAAAAATTCTATTTTCTTTTAAAATTAAAAACTAAATACAATTTTGAAATTTAGTTACATAGCTCTAGACGATATACTTCCATAAAAGAACGGTTAAATTGGTCACTATTAATTTTTTCCCCTTAAATAGGCTTACCATATTTACGTACTTAGGGTCGTTAAGAATTTCTGTGATAGCCTCAACGATCATGTCCACAGTAAGTTCTTCCCAGATCAAAAAGTCTCCAAGCTCAGAGTTCCTGATAAACATGGCGTTCTTGGGCTGGTCACCGAAGATAGGGAGAGCGAGGAGTGGCGTGGCGTGGTAGATGGCTTCTTCCATGCTGAGGAGACCACCGTGTGTGATGAATACCTTCACGTTGTTGTGACCTGTGCAACAGTGTTAGTGAAAACAACAAGAAGCATAGTAAATGAAAACTGAATAACCTTTCGGTTCAGCGTTGACTTTGTAAATGGTTCAAATCGGACCGAAACGTCGTGGTGAGCTCCTCTCTCCACATGCGGGTTGTGTATTGTGTCGACGCTTCTCATGTTTAAAATGATAAGGGAAATGGAAGACAACCAGGAGGCTAGGACAAACCAGGAGGCTAGGGCAAACCAGGAGGCTAGGGCAAACCAGGAGGCTAGGGCAAACCAGGAGGCTAGGACAAACCAGGAGGCTAGGGCAAACCAGGAGGCTAGGACAAACCAGGAGGCTAGGACAAACCAGGAGGCTAGGACAAACCAGGAGGCTAGGGCAAACCAGGAGGCTAGGACAAACCAGGAGGCTAGGGCAAACCAGGAGTCTAGGACAAACCAGGAGGCTAGGACAAAGCAGGAGGCTAGGACAAACCAGGAGGCTATGACAAACCAGGAGGCTAGAGCAAACCAGGAGGCTAGGGCAAACCAGGAGTCTAGGACAAACCAGGAGGCTAGGACAAACCAGGAGGCTAGGACAAACCAGGAGGCTAGGGCAAACCAGGAGGCTAGGGCAAACGGAAGTTAGCAGACAGCTAAATATAGGTTCTAAATACTATTGGATTATACACTTTAAAAAAAAAAAGGTAAAACTAATATCCTTTTATACGATATTGTAAGATGGCATGTGACCGTTCCAAAAACGGATAAATGTTTTTGGAAAAGATAAGGACTAACTTATGGGATGACTATGGTTTCTACAATTACAGGAAAGTGTTGTGTGTATAGCAGGAAGTTATTACTTTTGTGAATTGTTTAACCTGTTGGGAAAGAAGTAGCCAGTTTCACCATTACGTTTAAATGGGCAAGATAAGTAAGTGTACTTGATATTTCAGAGACTGACATTGAAGATCACACTGAATAATAATAATCATCTGGCGAAACACAAGTTTCCTTTCCAAAAATCGAGAAGCCAATTTAATTTTTTTTTTTTAGGATTTACAAAGTCGTCAAATTTTCATTTCCATAATGAAATCTAGTTATAAATTGTCCTTGAGTGAATTATATGGTAGGCGAGACGGCATCAAGGTCGTTTGTGATATTAATCATGAAAAGTGCTTTGTTAACAGTGACTACAATCATAACCTCAACGCCAACGAGTCATATACACTTAAATTACTATAATATAGAAGAGGAAACCAATGACAATTTAACCATTTCTGACATCCTGACTTGTAAAATAATCCAACACTCTTTAATTTAAAGCTTTTCGGAAACTATCCAACCACAACGTCATCATCAGCTTCTGGTCCCACAACGAGTTTCCCTCAACGAATCTGTTTGTGTGTGTATATATATATATATATATATATATATATATATATATATATATATATATATATATATATATATATACGTATATATATATATATATGCTAGAGAGTGTGTTGAATCTTTCCCTCGAAGATGGACAGTGGTTTCAAGCCTCACTTACAGTCAGGCTTGGGGGCTGGGAGTACGTAAATTCTCCCAGATTGTCCTACCAGCTTTCCTATACTCTTCCATAGCATCAAATGAGTTAATAAAACAAATTCTTCCACACAACCTCAGTGATTCAGCAGGAATACAGGACCCTAGCTATGCCATTGCCATCACTGAATGGGAGACTCTTGCTGCTCCAGCACCAAAACCTAGTGCAGAACTGGCCTACAGTCAAGTTGAGATGGCCCCATCACTGAAAAGATGCTTGCCAACATGTTTAGGGCTGTAACATCACACAGGGAGACTGCCCATCTCCTAGCTGTGAGTGCACATCACTCTGAGGACTTCCTCCAAACAGTTCCCATTTCGGCAATGGGAACACGCCTCGACCCTAAGACCCTCCGTATTGCAGTGGCTCTGCGCCTTGCTGCCCCAATTCACACGGAATATACGTGTATTTGCGGCGATGCGCAAGCCGACCAATATGGTTTACATGGTTTAAACTGTTCCAAAACCAAGGGCTGGCATGCCCAGCCGAGAGAAAGCACCGATCACTAGCAGCCAACAATACCCACAACCCAGCAAACTGAAAATGGCAAGCTCTTAGCATGGGACTATACCTGTGTGTCGACACTGGCTGACACCTACATCCATCACAGTGTCGGGCGACAGGGAGGAGCTGCTGACCACAGGGAGGAGTACAAGATCAGCAAGTACAGGGACATAAGTCAACAGTATCAATTTGTCCCAGTAGGATCAGAGACCTTGGGATCATGGGAAAAAAAAGGCAACACGTTTCCTTAAAGAACTGGGTTCCAGACTCATCGAGACCACCAGGGACCCAAGGGTGGCCACTTTCATGTTCCAGCGCCTCACCATGGCCATCAAGAGGGGAAATGCATGCTGCATACTGGGCTTGCGTCCGGCTTCAGATGAGCTGGAGGAGATTCATAATATTTGATATATTGTACCAATGCATTCATGTTCATGTTTGTGTTTTCTGTCAATGTATTCTGTCTATTAATAAAACACTCATATAATATATATAGGGGGTGGTAGGAGAAGAAAATATTCAAACAGGGAGAACCTCGAGTTTTCCCTGAGGTACGTTATTGTCTTCTCTGAGGATGAGGTCCCCAGTGAAGTTCTAGATGTGGTACCCTTCTATATATTTTTATAATATATATATATATATATATATATATATATATATATATATATATATATATATATATATATATATATATATATATATATATATATATATATATATATATATATATGCGCCGTGCCATATAGGTTAGGGTTTAAATAGCTACGCTCTTATTTGCCGAATAAGGCAAGCGAAAAGTTGTGTACTCACCTAATTGTGGTCGCAGGGGTCGAGACTCAGCTCCTGGCCCCGCCTCTTCGCTGTCCGCTACTGGGTCTCTTCTCTCCCTGCTCTATGAGCTTTATCATACCTTGTCTTAAAGCTATGTATGGTTCCTGACTCCACTATATCGTTTGCTAGACTATTCCACTTCCTGACTACTCTATGGCTGAAGAAATGCTTCCTAACATCCCTTTGACTCATCTGAGTCTTCAGCTTCCAATTGTGCCCTCTTGTTTTTGTGTTCCCTCTCTGGAACATCCTGTCACTATCTACCTTGTCGATTCCCCGCAGTATTTTGTATGTCGTTATCATGTCTCCTCTAACCCTTCTGTCCTCCAGTGTTGTTAGTCCTATTTCCCTCAACCTCTCTTCATAGGACAGACCCCTGAGTTGTGGAACTAACTTTGTCGCAAACCTTTGCAATTTCTCTAATTTCTTGACGTGCTTGACCAGGTATGGGTTCCAGACTGGTGCTGCATACTCTAGTATGGGCCTGACGTACACGGTGTACAGTGTCTTGAACGATTCCTTGTTAAGGTAACGGAACGCTAATCTTAGGTTTGCCAGTCGCCCATATGCTGCCGCAGTTATCTGGTTGATGTGTGCTTCCGGAGACGTGCTTGGTGTTATACTCACCCCAAGGTCTTTCTCCTTTGACGAGGTTTGTAGCCTTTGTCCACGTAGCCTGTACTCTGTCAGCCGTCTTCTTTGCCCTTCACCAATCTTCATGACTTTGCATTTGGTGGGATTAAATTCGAGAAGCCAGTTGCTAGACCAGATGTCCAGCTTGTCCAGGTCTGTTTGAAGTCCTGCTTGGTCCTCCTCCGATGTGATTCTCCTCATTAATTTCACATCATCTTACTTACTTACTTATCTGCGAACAGAGACATTTCTGAGTCTATCCCATCCGTCATGTCATTCACATGTACCAAAAATAGCATTGGTCCTAGGACTGACCCCTGCGGTACCCCGCTCGTCACAGGCGCCCACTGTGATACCTCATCGCCCACCATGACCCGTTGCTGCCTCCCTGTGAGGTATTCCCTGATCCATTCCAGTGCCCTTCCTGTTATACACGCTTGTTCTTCCAGCTTCTTTACTAATCTCATATGAGGAACTGTGTCGAAGGCCTTCCTGCAGTCCAGGAAAATGCAATCAACCAACCCTTCTCTCTCTTGTCTTACCTCTGTTACTTTGTCATAGAACTCCAGGAGGTTTGTTACACAGGATTTGCCTTCCATGAATCCGTGCTGTCTGGCGTTGATTATCCTGTGCCTTTCCAGATGCAATAATTTCGCAAAAATCATTCTGAACCTAGCGAAAATATATATCTCATTGTGTTTGTATATTATTAAATTATTGTAAACTTATTTAAAATATACGTATTTAGTTGGATTAGGCTAAATTAAATTGCGCTTGTTATAATAAAGTTAGGTAAAGTTTTCTAAGATTCTTTTGGTACAAGATTACTAATTTTTATATTAACATAAATGAAAAAAAAATATCTTTAAACGTATAAGAGAAATTTTTAGAAAGGACTTAATTTTATTTGAGTTCTTGCTAATTGACCAGTTTTACCTATACGGCACCACATATGTGTTTGTATTGCAGGGCTCGAGTTATAGCTCCTGGCCCCTCCTCTTCACTGATCGCTACTAGGCCCTCTCTCTCCCTGCGCCATGAGCTTTATCAAACCTCGTCCTAAAACTATGTATGGTTCCTGCCTCCACTACGTCACTTTCCAGACTATTCCACTTCCTGACAACTCTGTGACTGAAGAAATACTTCCTAACATCCCTTTGACTCATCTGAGTCTTCAACTTCCAATTGTGATCCCTTGCTTCTGTGTCCCCTCTCTGGAACATCCTGTCTGTTCCCCTAACCCTCCTGTCCTCCAGTGTCGTCAGGCCGATTTCCTTTAACCTTTCTTCGTAGAGCATTTTCCTTAGCTCTGGAACTAGTCTTGTTGCAAACTTTCTCTAATTCTTGACGTGCTTGACCAGGTGTGAGTTCCAAACTGGTGCTGCATACTCCAAAATGAGTATACCTGGAGAGGGTTTCGGAGGTCAGCGCCCCTGCGGCCCGGTCTGAGACCAGGCCTCATGGTGGATCAGGATCTGATCAACCAAGCTGTTACTGGTGGCTGCACGCAAACTGACGTTCTAACCACAGCCCGGCTGGTCAGATACTGACTTTAGGTGCCTGTCCAGTGCCTTCTTGAAGACAGCCAGGGGTCTATTGGTAATTCACCTTATGTATGCTGGGAGGCAGTTGAACAGTCTTGGACCCCTGACACTGTGTTATCTCTCACTGTACTCGTGGATCCCCTGCTTTTCAGTGGGGGAATGTTGCATCTCCTGCCGAGTCTTTTGCTTTCATAGGGAGTGATTTTCGTGTGCAAGTTTTGGTACAAATCACTCTAGGATTTTCCCAGTGAATATTATCATGCATCTCTCTCGCCTGCGTTCCAGGGAATACAAATCAAGGGACTTCAACCGTTCCCAGTAATTTAGGTGCCTTATCGTACTTGTGTGCCGTTAAAGTTCTTTGTACACTCTCCAGGTCAGCAATTGGTAACTTATAAAAAAGTATAATGTGACTGAGGCTGCTATAAAAACTAAGACTCACCAAGAATATCCTGTTGGGGAAGCCACTTTCTGATCATCACGTTGTCAGGAACTTCCTCCAGCTCTTCCTCGTATTTCCAGATGACTCGCTGTGGCAGCCTGCGGAAAGCCTGGATGAAGAGGTCGCGGTACTGGACTGGCATTGAAGAACTGCGCGCAAAAGATCCCAAACTAAAGTAAATCACGCCAGAAGATTCCGATCCTGTGATCCATGATTCTAATTCCTGTAAAAACAAGAGTGTTTTATCACTTAGACAAATAATTATACAATGAAAGACATGTCAGTAGAGACAGAACTGAGTCTCTTAATCATGGACAGGACCTAACAGGATGATACAAACATAGGTCAGGTAGTCATAACAACTCACCTGAGGCAGAGGGTTGGCAGGATGACAGTGCATGGCGCCCACCTCCACCTGTGAGGGCAGGAGAGGCACTGGCGTGCCAATAGAAAAGTGACTATTGACAAGCGATAAACTCACGTTCCTCTCCAGCTCCAACAACATTGGCAGCTCCGGGAACTGTGCTGAGATCTGAGGGATAACAAAATACTTCACAACACAGCAGTGCATGAGGGGCGGGTCTGTCACTGCATCAAAATATCAAGATGCTTCTGTTGTTCAAAGTAACATTACCTTCCACAAATTATAGTAAAATTATAACTACACTTTTAATGAAACAGTATAATTTTGCATAAATTTTACTAGTTTCCTGACGATCATCGGCTACACTAACCTTATGTATTGTCTGTCACTGCATATTGCTCACCTCTTTCTGAATCAGTAGCATAATATCCCATTTGCGCCGAGAAGAAAATATCTAACGTGTTCCAAGATATTGTAGAAGCGATACAAGAGGCTCATGGGTCCTGGGAAGTCCTTTAAGAAATTAGGAGCATAGGCTGGGTTGAGAACGTTGCCCATTTCGGAGCTCTGGCGTGGTTCCACCCCTGACGTTGAAAAAGTAATGAAGGGAACTTCGTGTACGAAAGGATATACAACCTGTGGAAGAGACTTCTGTGAGCCATAGTACACTGAATTTACAACCAAATCAACCTATTCCATATACATACCGTAGTGTGAGACAGCAACAAATTTATCATCTTTCCTAATTCCAGTGTTCCTCGTAACATTTCTAAGCTACAAAACAGTCACCTTTGTTCTCGTGACCACATGTACCTCGGCGTTTTATGATGAAGAGGTAATTATTGTTAAAGAAATTAAAGACTGTTTACAATCAAAGAATATTCTGCGACTGGCCGGGATTTAACCCCAGCTGTCTAGGAAGCCTCCTGGAAACTAGCTAAATTCTTGACCCCTAGACCACTAAACCGCTAAGAGAATAGGTACCATACCGGGAGACTGGCTAGATGAATTGGGTTCAAATCCATGCGAGAGTAACATATATATATTTAGCTTATAAATATATAATAATAATATATATATATATAATATATATATATATATATATATAAGTAAATTGTAAGAAGAGAGGTGAAGGTTTATAAACTAAAAGAGGAGGCAGTTAGGGTAAGATATAAACAACTATTGGAGGATAGATGGGCTAGTGAGAGTGTAGGCAATGGGGTCGAAGATGTATGGGGTAGATTTAAAAATGTAGTGTTAGAGTGTTCAGCAAAGTTTGTGATTACAGGGAGTGGGTGGGGAGGGAAGAAGAGCGATTGGTGGAATGATGATGTAAAGAGAGTAGTAAGGAGAAAAGTTAGCATATGAGAGGTTTTTACAAAGTAGAAGTGAGTGCAAGGAGGGAAGAGTATATGGAGAGAAAAAGAGAGGTTAAGAGAGTGGTGAAGCAATGTAAAAGAGAACAAATGAGAAGTGGGTGAGATGTTATCAACAATTTTGTTGAAAATAAGAAAAGTTTTGGAGTGAGATTAATAAGTTGAGGAAGCCTATGAACAAATGGATTTGACAGTTAAAAATAGGAGAGGAGAGTTATTAAATGGAGAGTTAGAGGTATCGGGAAGATGGAGGGAATATTTTGAGGAGTTGTTAAATGTTGATGAAGACAGGGAAGCTGTGATTTCGTGTATAGGGCAAGGAGGAAAAACTCTTGTAGGAGTGTGGAAGAGCCAGTTGTGAGTGTGGGGAAGTTCGTGAGGCAGTGGGTAGAATGAAAGGGGTAAGTTAGCTGGGATTGATGGGATAAAGATAGAAATGTTAAAAGCAGGTTGGGATATAGTTTTGGAGTGGTTGGTGCTATTATTTAATAAATGTATGGAAGAGGGTAAGGTACCTAGGGATTGGCAGAGAGCAAGTATTATTCCTTTGTATAAAGGCAAAGGGGCAAAAGAGAGTGCAAAAATTATAGGGAAATAAGTCTGTTGAGTGTACCTGGTAAAGTGTATGGTAGAGTTATTATTGAAAGAATTAAGAGTAAGACAGAAAGCAGGATAGCAGATGAACAAAGGGGCTTTAGGAAAGGTAGGGGGTGTGTAGACCAAGTGTTTACAATGAAACATATAGGTGAACAGTATTTGGATAAGGGTAAAGAGGTTTTTGTGCATTTATGGATTTGGAAAGGCGTATGATAGGGTGGATAAGGGGGCAATGTGGCAGAATGTTGCAGGTGTATGGAATAGGAGGTAGGTTACTGAAAGAAGTGAAGAGTTTTATGAGGATAGTGAGGCTCAGGTTAGAGTGTGTAGGAGGGAGGGGACTATTTCCCAGTAAAAGTGGGCCTTAGACAAGGATGTGTGATGTCACCTGGTTGTTCAATATATTTATAGATGGGGTTGTAAGAGAAGTGAATGGAGGGTCTTGGCAAGAGGTGTGGGGTTAAAAGATAAAGAATCAAATAAAAAGTGGGAGTTGTCACAGTTGCTTTTGCTGATGAGACTGTCTTTTGGTAGATTCTGAAGGGAAGTTGCAGAGGTTGGTGGATGAATTTGGTAGGGTGTGTAAAAGAAGAAAATTGAAAGTGAATATAGGAAAGAGTAAGGTAATGAGGATAAAAAAATTTTAAATGACGAAAGATTGGATATCAGATTGGAGGAGAGAGTATGGAGGAGGTGAATGTATTCAGATATTTGGGAGTGGACATGTCAGCAGATGGGTCTATGAAGGATGAGGTGAATCATAAATTGATGATGGGAAAAGGGTGAGTGGAGCACTTCGAGTCTGTGGAGACATAAGAAATTTGTCCATGGAAGTAAAGAGGGAAATGTATGAGAGTATAGTTATACCAACACTCTTATATGGGTGTGAAGCATGGGTGATGAATGTTGCAATGAGGAGAAGGCTGGAGGCAGTGGAGATGTCATGTCTGAGGTCAATGTGTGTGTAATTTAATGCAGAGAATTCGGAGTTTGGAAATTAGAGGAGGTGGGATTACCAAAACTATTATCCAGAGAGCTGAGGAGGGGTTGTTGAGGTGGTTTGGACATGTAGAGAGAATGGAACGAGACAGAATGACTTCGAGAGTGTATAAATCTGTAGTGGAGGGAAGGAGGGTAGGGGTCGGCCTAGGAAAGGTTGGAGGGAGGGGTTAAAGGAGGTTTTGTGTGTGAGGGCTTGGACTTCCAGCAAGCATGTGTGAGCATATTTGATAGAGTGAATGGAGACAAATGGTTTTAATACTTGACGTGTTGGAGTTTGAGCAAAGTAACATTTATGAAGGATTTTGGGAAACCGGCAGGCCGGACTTGAGTCCTGGAGATGGGAAGCAGTGTCTGCATTTGGGAAGGGGGGTGTCATGCAAAGGTATGTAACCTTTATTTGGAGCATGTTAAACACACCCAAGGTCCTCCAACCACGAACCATCTTTAAAGGGTTTGGATGGGGCCCCATCATAAAACAACGACTCGGGTTAGCCAATCATAATCGAGTTTGACAATGGCAGAAGGTGATGTGGTTACCACTCACAAGTTTGTCATTAATTCCATTTAGCTGGTTGTGGACGGTTGTTCTGTCTATTGGCGCTGTTTTGCCTTGACGACCGTGGCGTACTTTTAAACTCCTATGTACATACTTGTAAAAACCCCCTATCTAATACTTGGAAAAGGGAAAAGACAAAAGTCTGATATAACACAAATTGCGGGGGAAATAAATTCAAAGCATTTTCTACTGTGTTTCTTTGCCCCAAGCTCCCTTTACTCTCAGGTTAACAGACCATGAACCTGAGGTTGTAATAAGGTGTTAATGTTCAGTTTTATAACTGTAGTTAAAGCACCCCTCTAAACGGATGGAGTGAATGATGAAAGTTTTTTTTTTCGGCCACCCTGCCTTGGTGGGAATCGGCCGATGTGTTAATAATAAAAAAATATTTATATATATATATATATATATATATATATATATATATATATATATATATATATATAAAAAAGAGAGGAGAGAGAAAAAATATCATTAACAGAACTGCATCACCATGTCCCCCCCGGAGAACAGGACAGTGTACACATCACTACCCACTGGGCCAAAATTAATATATATATATATATATATATATATATATATATATATATATATATATATATATATATATATATATATATATATATAATACTCGACACCGAGGATTCGAACGCATGCTTGGCCCCCCAGGTGAGGAAAATAATGTCACGGCATGGTTTTTGGAAAAAGAAAATTAAAACCAACAAACCCCGGGCCCATGAACTGTATGAAAGGGGTTCAAAGGAATGAAAAGAGGAGTTAGAAATTTTTTGGCTAATTTTTAACATTCACTACGAACTGTCAAAGTGCCAGATAAGGGAAATGGCAAATGTGATACCATTTTAAAATGACAGGTCCTTAATTTTTAACTTTGGGCCAAAAACCCCAATATAGGGAAAACGTGGAATCAATTTGGGGGCAATTCGTAGCCATCTTAAAAACATAAATTGATCAATGAATCTCAGAGGTTTTTTAAAAAAGGGGGTTTCCCCGCCTTACAATTTTTTTTTTACTAATGTATTTGGGGGGTAGATCATGGTAAGAATATGATATTTGATAGGGGTTTATAAGGTTTTGATAGAGTCCCACAAACGGGGGAAAAATTAACAAGGAAAGGGGGAAATTTTTTGGATAGAGGCATGGTTGACAGTAGGCCAGAGTTTGCATAAATGGGAGAAATCCGAGTGGGGGAACGTCCGGCGGTGTTCCAAGGGGGTCAGTGTTGGGCCCCTTTTTTTAAACCAAAAAAAAAGATGATACCCATGGGGGCAATTTCTTCCTTCAGAAGAGGAATATTACACCTACTAAAAAGGAATTTCTTGACAAATCCCCAAAGAAAATTCCCTTCCCCCGACAACTTGGCACAGCGCTCTGTGCGTTGCACGTATCAACAGCATCACGTGAGCATACCGATGAACTCGTTGAGGAGTCAACCAGGAAAAAGATTCAAGGTTCCCCGGCATACAAATTCAACAGGAATGCGGCCAACCAACAATCGCTGAAGCTCATTCTTGGACTTGATG